>CM019181.2:53882724-53944989 GCA_009739505.2 Apolygus lucorum | reverse complement strand
TAATAATTATTTTTATTTTTATATAAAATTTTTTTTATTTATAAAAATTATTATTTTTTTATATAGATCACTCGTCTGCAAAGAACACGGCTTTGCCATTGTTACCACCAAACAAACTTGAAGAAAACATTTTCTGTCTGTCATTAATCAAATCTTGCAAGTTGAATTTGATCCACTTCCCCGTATCCGATTGAGCTTAAATTTTGCAAGCAAGTGTAAATCGCCTGACAATGCAATATTATTAACTTTCTGAGACCAACTTCCAATTCATAGGGGACCATCCTCCATCCTAATACATAAACCCCAACCGTAAGTGAACGTTGCCGATCGGGCGGGAGGCGGGACGAGTCGGAGGCGGAGGGATCGGAGGCGGAGGAGCCGGGGATGGGAAGAGTCTGTGTAATATCCCCCCTGCACAGTTTTTAGTCGGTTTAAAAATTAAAGAAAAAAAAACCTTTCTTACAAACAAGCTTTTATTTTTTGTTAATAAATTAACTAAAAAGTTAAATAATAATACCTAATAATAAATTATTTTCAATAAGAAATATAACACTTTATCACAGTCCCAATTTTATGAATAAAAGCGTGTTACATTGTGATAGCAAGAGGAAAGAGAAGATGCTAAATGCAACACGCTTTTATTCATAAAATTGGGACTGTGATAAAGTGCTATCTCTATAAAGTGTCATATTTCTTATTAGAGGTGATTTATTTTCAACTTTTAAGTTCATTTAATTAACGAAAAATAGAAGCTTTTTTTAAAATAAGTTTTTGATTTATCGTATGTCCAACCCTATTCTCAAACGGAGTAAGGGTTGGTCCTACAGAGCTCTGGGTGGTCTCATTCGATTCTAAAAATTCAATACTATTTTTAAATTGGTTAGTAAAGAACCTTTATATCAAAATTCTTTGAGCTAGGGTGTTTTGAAAATTTCAGCCCTTGTTTTTCAACCCTATAAAGTGATTGACATCATCCACAAGTTTCGGGGCATAACTGGACCCCAAATGGAGCCCATGTACTAAACTTCATTAAAATCGGTCCATGGGAACTAGAGAAAGTGCAGCGTACGGCGGACGGACGACAAAATTTTTATTCGATTTTTGGATTCAACGTATCTTGAAAGGTAAACCAACAAATTTTGTGCGGGGTAGAAATTGTTTTCCTTGGTCGATTCTAATGGTTTATTAATGGAAATTATAAACAAACAAAAAACGCTGCAAATTATTACACAATGGTTTATTATTTTTTATTTTTCTATATAGATCACTTGTCTGCAAAGCCACCAACCATCCAAAATGAAGAAAAACATCGATCGCATTTCGGTCAGCTTTAATTTGAACGGAGATTAGGCCTCTTTTGCGATTCACGCTCGTGTTTCTGATTTATCGTACGTCCAAACTTTAAATTCTCGTAGTGAGCGAATGGTTTGTCCTACAGAGCTCCGGGTAGTCTCAAAAAATTCTATAGAATCTTAAATTGAAAGAAAAAAATACCTTTATATCAAAATGTTTTGAGTTAGGGCGTTTTCAAAATTTCAAAATTGATTTTGGAACCCTTAGAAGTGACCTACATCAACCAAACTCTTCTGGGCACCACTAGACCCCAAATGGAGCCTACATACCGAATTTCATCAAAATCGGTCAATGCTAAGAGGCAAAAGTGCCGCGTACGGCGGACGGACGGCCAAATTTATATTAGATTTTTGGATTCTACGTACCTTGAAACGTAAACCATCAAATTTTGAGGGGGTGTTAAAGAAATTTTTTTCTTGGTCGATTCCAAAGGTTCGTTATTGAAAATAATAAACCAAAAGTCTGCCAAGTGGGTGTGGCACATAGCTTCCTCGTATCCTTAACCCGATTGTATAGATGATCCGATGCATAGTAGTTGATCTCAAAACATCAATCTCTTAAGTACCTTGCACTATCCTCATAGGGGACTCTACACGTCAACCAGCACAACCTCAGAATATTGTTGGAAAATGTACAAGTTACGGCTGTAACAAGAAAATGGCTGTTACAAGGAATTCGCGCATGCGCAGCGGCTACCATCAGTCTGGGGGCGATGATTTTCATGGTCTCCCATCTACACGCCTACTCACACAATCCCTTAAAATTTCATCGAAATCGGATGAGAATTGTAGTTATGGCTGTGGCAAGGATTTCATGACTGTCAGACAGACACGGAACCAAAAGGTTCAGGTTTCCGGTTTTTCGGTTCAGGTTTTTCAGGAAACCAAAAGGTTCATGACAGACAGACACGGAACCAAAAGGTTCCTCCTTGTTCAGGAAGGTCTGAAACGTAAAACGCGAGTGGAAATTTTGATTTTGGAGAACTTTTCAACCTTGAAAAGTGAAAAAAGCTTCCCCTACCTTGGTAGACTCGAATAGTTCGTTAGGACTAGGACTAGTAGGTTAGACTAGGAATAGTTCGTTAGGTATAGGAAGCTGATGAGATCTTGATTTGTTTCCTGTGAATCGCAGAAATTGGATTTCTAGCGTAAATTTTGAGTGTTCAAATGCCTCTAGATTTAGTCAAAATCATAATCTAAATTTTTACAGTTCGAATAAAATGGTGGGTAATTGAAAGCGGAGGTCGTTGATATTAGCTTGATTGGAGGAACTTGGTATCTCATTTCAGTCGCGTATTCTCTCAAAAATAGTCCTCAGAATTTTAGTTTATTCTCGACGAGTTGTCTTGTTGGAAAACATGATTTTGCAGCTGCTTTCAGTGTTGGGCTCGAGCCAATTAGTAAATACGTGTTTTTTTACAATAGGTAACTCCTTTCTTTCGGAAAATAGCGCACTACGTGTCAAATATAAGCGTTGAAGGTGTCACCTAAACAGGTTTCTATTTTGGCGGCGAGGTCAACAGCGGGGAATTATTCCGTCTACTGCAGGTACCTCGCACCTGCCTGCACCCTTCAGCGCGAGATTTCTGCACCTTACATTTTGCTTCTGAGTCTACGGAGGGAGAAGAAGCATTGTTTTTACTTTTCAAGGTTGAAAAAGAAGTCTGCCAAGTGGATGTGGCACATAGCTTCCTGGCATCCATGTTATCTAATAGTTGACGAGTAGTAAACAACCATTTCAGGTTCGAGTTTCGTCCGACTGCCATTCCTGGCACATCATCAGCTGCCTACCAAAGGGAACATCAGAATGGGGTATTTCGGTCAATTTTTTTTATTTATTTTTTTCAAAAGAGTATGGCTCAGGAATAACGGTAATCGGGTCTGTTCGTCGAGAAAATGTTTTTAAAAAATCAGAGAAGCTAAGGAAAGTTGAAGATTTGAATGGTGTGACGTAGCTAGCCAATCGTGACGTAGCTAGCCAACTGTCTTTGAAAAAAGTATCCATGCACAGAAACCCTTGGAGGACGTCTTGGATACTACAAAATAGTACCTACTCACACGCGCGCGGCGTAGTCCGCTGCATAGTCCTTGCCTAGTGTGTGTGCATTTATAGCGGCCCGCCTTTTTCAAACGTCTGATCTCTTTAATTAATTTTTCTACCATATGTTATAGTATCATTGCGCTTAAAGTTGTAGTTTATAGGTTTTCAAGGGTGCTGAATCCAAATTTGAGGTCAAAAACCTGAATTTCCGACCCACCGAAATACCCCATTGGTTCTGATGATTTTGCTCATGGCTTCCCATTGCCTCGCCGCCCTGGGTTGGGACGAGGGCGTAAAGCCACGAATCCCAGCGGCGAAACTTGTGACAATATAGGTTGAATTTCCATCTGTACAGCAAATGAGAAATACACCTAATTGTTCCATATATGAGACAGAGGAGGGTGTGACGACCCTACCCCTTCAAACCTGTGATTAGATTAATCAGCCGGCCTGAAGAGAATATCGATTCATATCTCTATGAATCGGATATCCCTATAGGCGTAGCTCCAACAAATCGGGAACAAACCAATTGGATTGTCTCATATAAAACAGTAGGATCGTCACAATCCTCTCCCTAAAACATACTTCTGGGTTTCAAACAGAAGTATGTTTGAAAACAAGTCAAAGGGACTGAAAATAGTATGAAGCCCAGGAAAGGACGTCTGGAAGCTTCAAGGGGATTCCTCCATCGTAATGGTACTATTGCAAAAGAAGAAGAAGAAGAATGCCACGAATGGGTCATTTATGCCACGAATGGGCCATTCATACATAAAAGAATAAATCAATGGAACTGAGGAGAAAGCAAACTAAATAAAGAATACGAACGACGAAACATTCAAGTGTAATGATTGAAAAGGCAATTGCAGAAAAGGCTTATATAAAAGAAAAACGTAATTGAAATTAATAAAATGCCAGATTGGCAAAGCCTAACAAGAGACTGAATTTAATTGTTGAATGACTGAAGTTAATTGAATTTAATGGATTAGCGAAGTTTAATGAATGAATTTAGTTGCCGGATTGGCGAAGTGGAAGAAAGGAATGAATTTAATATAGACATTCCTTCTGGATATCTCTTTGAGTAATTCCTTCTGGAATACCCAAGAAAAAGTGGAGGGGAAATGATGAAATAAATTCAGTGCGTTTCCACCGAACCATGCTCTGCTACCATGTAACAATATAGGTTGAATTTCCATCTGTACAGCAAATGAGAAATACACCTAATTGCCCATATATGAGACAGAGGAGGGTGACGACCCTACCCCTTCAAACCAGTGATTAGATTAATCAGCCGGCCTGAAGAGAATATCGATTCATATCTCTATGAATCGGATATCCCTAAAGGCGTAGCTCCAACAAATCGGGAACAAACCAATTGGATTGTCCCATATAAAAAAGTAGGATCGTCACAAACTCGAACCCACGACCCCCGCAGAAGTCGGTCCGAACGCGCGCCCCAGTGCACAAGGCCACACCGGACCCCTAATAGTTCACCATCTACTCCCCAATCCGCATAATCCATGAAATTTTCGTATAATTCGAGTGGAAAGTGTGGACTTCATAGTTGATACAGGGAAATTAATGCTAGCGCATGCGCAGTGGCTACATCAGTCCCGGGGCGATGAGTTTTATAAGGAACCATCTACACGCCAATTTGATCAATCCCTGAAAATTTCATGGAATTAGAGTGGGAAATAAAGACGTGATGGCTGTTACGAGGAAATTCACGTTAGGTATGCACAGCAGCTACTATCAGTCCGGGATCGAGGATTTTCATCGGGGACCATCTTCACGCCTACTCGCTCAGTCCCCGAAAATTTCTTCGTATAGTTTTGCGCGTTACGAGGATTTCATGACAGACGCACAGAAAGACACAAACCAAAATTCTTCAAGACAGCGTAAAACGCAATGGAAATTGTTTTTTTTCTTTCTCTCTCTCTCTCATGTATTCGCTTCATACTGAATTTATCTTTTGACGACAAAGTCATAGATAAATATAAAAAATTAAAAATACTCTCTTTTGAGGTATTGCAGGAGTATTCAATTCTTACAACTATGTTCAAAATTATTAAATTAAAAAAACCTGACTATCTGTTCAAATTGTACTCTGGGTCACATACTGTTAGTACTCGTTTTGCGAATTTAAATTTTTTACTTCCGAAATGCCGAACTACAGTCTATCACAATTCATTTCCATTTAAATCAATCAAGTTGTACAATGATCTGCCGATTGATATTAAACAAGCTGATACAGTTGCACAATTCAAACATATTGTTTAGTAATGCATGCATTCCAGGGGACGTCCCATTGGATAAGCATTAGATCAGTTTAACCAGTTGTTAAGTGATAAAACTGTTTCACTCGATGTAATTTATTTATTACTTTAGGCAAGAAATACTGACCCCCCCCCCCCCCATCATCCACCATAACATTTCTAGCGGCATGGGAGCCTCGAATCTGAAGAGCATTTTAAAATTCATGATCTACGATACCCAACATGCGATTTCGAGTTCACCCCCCCCCCCCCCACCTACCCATTGCAAATGTAAGCCGCAAATTCGTAAAAGCGCGGCAGAACCACCGCCCACGGCCTTCGAGGAGGTAGGAGTGGTGATGGGGAAGGCGGTGGAGAAGGAGAGGGATGATGGGGAGGGGAGCGCCGATCCGCTCGCGCTGGAAGGCGCAGTTTCGATCTCGACGTGACTCAGGAATGCCTCTCTCTGTTGGCCGGTTGAACGTTGTGAAGTCAGTCTTTTTGTACTAGTTGATGGACTTGTTGCTGGGATATTTCCCCCTGTGAAGTGAAGAACTCTTTAAATTGAACTTAACTACAGCGGTCGGATTTCGTGCGAATTTGCGAATCCGCCCGTAATAATTCTCCTTTACAAGACGCCCACGGGACCGTCTTCCACCTACTGCGTTTCTGCTTTCGGACGAGTTTTCGGTGAAATTACGGTAAAGTACCCAGTCAAATCGTTGGTAAATCACTGTATGACATCTTCTGCCACGTTTATTTTATTGTATTGGTTAAATTTTACTGTTAAAACCCATAATTTAACTTCAGTCACCGCCCGTACCGACGCGTAGTCACGGTCGCTTGTGCGTACCTCGATACAGCGTCAAGCGTGTTGTAAGTCCTCGTGGTGGTTCTTCCACCCCGATTTAGTAAATTCTTTTTGTATATCTTAAATCTAGAACAACTTAAAGTAACATACTTACCTTATCTTAAATTCTAAAACTTACCTGGTCGATCTGCTTTTCTCTAGGACGCCTAGGTCTTCACGTGTTTTTCTCACTTACCTTGTTGATAGTTGATCTTGTCCCGTTGGATAACTCTACGTTCTTATTTCTAAAGTAACGGGGTTGATACTTACCTGTTGCTTACGCACTAAATATCTTTTCTTATAATTAACTTACCTGAGATTGCCGTAATACTTACCTACCTCGGAGTTGAGGTACTTGATTTGGACCTCGCGTCCCTAATTGTTCATTTAAATACTTACCTGAAGGTACCGTTGAATTCTAGGAGCATATTGTCCTTGATTCTTGATTTTTATTGAATTACTTTATATTTCTGTGGCCCCACGTGGTCATCAACATACGTACCTTTGTTTCTGTTCGTTGGGTACCAGTAGGGTACCGATACCCGTACCTTGAAGATACTTACCTATGTTTATGGTTTTGGTCACGAAGTGACGAATTTCTTTATTCTTGACGTACCTGTGATGAATGTGGATTGATTTATCCTGTGAAATGCTGAAATTCCTATTTTCTTAATTATAGATGTTTGTGGTTCCTCAACTGGTTGTTGTTGATTTCACCTTGAGTACCTCCAAAAGCAGGTTGGTTCGGACGAGATAGCTTGTAGATCGTAGGTTGGGAAGGGTACGCCCCTCAGGCAAAAACACGCTACCATACCAAATTTTCAAAATTTCTTTATTTGCTAAAAACAATTCCCTTTTCAATTTGCGGCTTACAGATTTGGTGGCAGCTTAGGGGATTTCATGAAAAGTACGCTTTTCACGAACTCATAGAAATCGTAATAAATCCGTCTGGACGGGCTTGTGGAGATACTCAGGTAGTCAGCGTTTGTGGAAACCGTTATAATGAGCGAACCGGGTCAGCACCCTGGGAGAGCAGGGGAGGTAGAGATGAGTGGAGTGCTGGGTCAACTCGAGAGGTTGTTGAGGGCGTATAACGACCTGGCCGGAAAGGGGCGAAGTAATGCGGCTCAGGTAGTACCCGACACGGATGTGCCTCGCTCGATGTTTTTGGAAATAGAAAACTGGGACCCGGACGAAAGTGGGTCGCTGCCGGTGACCGCGTTCTTTCAGGTATTCGACGAGGTGGCGGGAAACCTAACGCAAAACAAAAAAATACGACTGTTGCGCGCCAAAGTCAAGGGTACAGCCAAGCAATTCCTGATTGACAACGCTCCGACGCATGCGGGACTCAACCCATATGATGAGGCACGAGAGGCGATGCTGGCATGGTTCGAAACGGAGAACCCGGAACGGGCGGCCGCGTCACTGTGTGCGGCAAAGGTGGCGCAAGGTGAGGGGCTGCGTCAGTTCGCGGAGCGAGTACACCGACTGGCGAGATCGGCGGTTAAGGAGGAGGGGCCGGATTTGACGAACCCACAGAGGCAGAATTGGGTAAGACGGAAAACCTTAAAAGCGTTCATAAAAGGGTTGCCTAAGGAACTGGGTTCCTTATTAACCAACAATCCCCCTGAAACCTTGGAGGCCGCGTTAAAGAGAGCGGAGGAATTGAGGGAGACGCTCGAGTTGGACTCGGATGAGGACACGAAGTGGGGAATATCGGCCGTCGCGGTACGCGAAGAAAGAAAATGCTATGAATGCGGAATGCCGGGGCACTTCGCGGCGAGATGCCCGCGGACCACTGGGAGGGTACCCTTGGCGGGGGCACGAGCCCCCCCCAAACCAACGCCAAGGTACCCGTGCATGTTCTGTGCTAGTATGGAGCATTTTCCGGTGGACTGTGTGAACAGCCCCCAGAAAACCATCTACTGCGATTACTGCGGAGTAAGGGAGCACCTCGAGACCGACTGCCACAAAAAGAAGTTGTTAACCCCGGTGTCCCATCCCCGAGGTACAAAAGTGCCGGCTATTGAGGACGCGACTCAAGCGGTGCAGAGGGAACCTCCCGCGTATCCAATGGGGCATGTGCCCATGGTACGCTATCAAATGGAGCAACCAATAAGGTTGGGCGTTACCCTGGATGGAGAGCCCCGGGAGCTGATCGTGGACACGGGTGCGGCAATCTCGGTGCTGGCGAAACCAGTAGGGGGTGCGCTGTTGAGACCCACTAAGGCTATGGCGTGGGGAGCGGATGGAAATCGGCTGAACTTCTGCGGTGAACAGGAACTGACGGTGGAGGTGTGCGGGGCTGTGACCAGGCATACTTTTCTGGTGTTTTCTCAGGAAGGAACCGGCCTCGACCTGTTCGGCCTAGACCTTATGAAGAAGGTACCGCTTCTGATCCGTCCGGATAGGCGAGAGGCTACGGTGGCGCCGTGCCGCGGGGTCGCAGATCGCCGGAAAGAGTCGGGGGTGGCTCGGGTTGGTTTGACCGTCGTCGAGCCGAGGCCGGACGTGGCCACCGTCGAACTGGGTATGGATGTGCCCGTAATCGGGCCAGGTACTGGGGTGCCACAGCTCGTACCGCATGTGGAGGTACCCGTGGCTGAGCCGGATACTGAGGCACCACAACTCGTGCCTCATGTGGAGGTACCCGTGGCTGAGCCGGGTACGAAGGTACAGCAACTCGTGTCGCACCTGGAGGAACCCGAGGTTGAGCCGGGTATGGACGTGCCTATTGATGAGCCGCGCATGGAGATGCCCATCCCTGAACGACGGGCGGAGGTGTCGACGGCCAAACTGAGGAGGAATATGGCGGACGCTGATAGGAAAACCAACGGGAGCATCGAGTTGGAAATTGAGGGGACGGTCGAGAGTGTGGGTTACCCGGTGACGAGACTCCCAATCGGGGACATCGAGTTCCGAAGGATTGGGGCAGTACTTGGTGACGACCCGGGAGACGCGGCTGGGGACGCGGAGGAGATGCCTATGGAACGATGGGACCAGGAACGACCCGATACCCGGACCGAGTTAGTAACTAAGCTACAACATCTGGACAAGGGACAGCGGAGCCGAGTGGGAGAAATCCTTCACAGGTTCGAGGAGGTTTTTGATAAACCCGACCGGGATGGGTGTCGCTTGGGTGTGGAACACGTCATTGACACCGGACAGGCGGAACCCGTTCATGTGAGGCCGTATTCGATACCCCACGCCCTCCGGGAGGAGGTGGAGGAACAGCTCCATGGGTTGCTGGAGGATGGGGTAATCCGACCCTCAAAGAGTCCGTGGTCGGCCCCGGTGGTCTTGGTTAAGAAAAAGACACCGGAGGGGGAACCCCAAAAATGGCGTATGTGTATAGATTACCGACGTCTGAATAAGTTGACTAAGGCGGACGCCTACCCTATGCCGAATTTGCAGGACACCCTATCGATGTTGGGGCGGTGCCGGTACTTTACGAAGATTGATCTTGTGTCGGGGTACCATCAGTTGGGAATGCACCCCGACTCCATTGAGCGAACAGCGTTCTCAGTCTTGGGGCGCCATTTTGAGTACACGCGTATGGCCTTCGGCCTCCGGAATGCACCCGCAACTTTTCAGCGGGCAATGAACAATGCTCTTGACGGACTGATTGGTCACGATTGTTTGGTCTATTTGGACGACATCATAGTATTCTCGCCGACGTTGGAGGCTCACCTGGATAGCCTAACGAGAGTGTTGGAGCGACTTAGGGAGACCCGTCTTCGAGCTAATCTTGGCAAGTGCGAATTCCTACAGCAGGAAACAAGTTATTTGGGACATCGCATCACGAGCGAAGGGGTCGGTATGGAGCCGGAGAAGATACGGGCGGTGCGAGAGTTCCCCATTCCCACTACGGCGAGTCAGGTGCGCGCCTTCTTGGGGCTGGCGGGCTTCTACCGCCGTTTTGTGCCTGGATTTTCGGGCATGGCGGCCCCACTGACTGGACTCCTCAAGAAGGGAACTGATTTCGGATGGGGAGAGGCGCAGAGTAAGGCATTTGAAGCGTTGAAGGAGGCTCTCTTATCCGACTCGGTGTTGATTTACCCGGACTTAACCCGGGACTTCATACTGGCCACCGATGCCTCTCAGAGCGCGCTGGGAGCGGTGTTGTCCCAGAAATGTGGGGACGTCGAACGACCAGTGGCGTTTGCTAGCCGGAAACTGAACGACGCGGAGACTAGGTACTCGGCGACTGAGCGGGAGCTTTTGGCGGTGGTTTGGGCATGCAGGCACTATCAGGAGTATTTGCTGGGAAGGAGGTTCATTTTGGAGACGGACCATATGGCGCTGACTGCTGCACTGAGACTGCGGGACCCGACCTCGAGGGTTGGTCGGTGGACATTGAGGCTGGCGGAGTACGACTTTGAGCCGCGGTACCGACCCGGCGCGAACATGGGTCACGCTGACGGATTGAGTCGGATGCACGTGGCTGCCGTGAATGTGGAGGTCCCGAAACCCTTGATGGGGGCGGCGCAGGATATGGACCCGTGGGTGCAGGATATGATTGCGAAACACCAGGATAGGGTGCAACGAGAGGACGGGGTATGGACTATCCCCGTTGAGGTCGAGGGGGAGAAAGGACGAGTACCTCTGATCCCCGTAACAATTAGGGAGTGGGTACTGGTGTCGTGTCACGGTAGTGCTTGGGCTGGGCACCCGGGAGCGGAAGTGACGGAGCGACTGGTGCGTCGGGCGGGGTATTGGCCGAAGATCCGGAGGGATGTGAAGGCGTTCATCGCCGCATGCGAGCCGTGCCAACGAAGGAATGCACCGGGACATCCGTCGGCCCCGATACAGCGACCATTGATACCCTCGGCACCTGGGGAGGTGGTAGGCATGGACTTCGTGGGACCGCTGGTGACACTGGGTGGTCCCAAGTATGTCTTGACCATGGTGGACCATTACACCAAATTTGCCGAGGCATATGTGGTACCCAACACAACGGCTGAAACGGTCGCTCGCGTGTTGGTAGGACGCTACATACCCTACCACGGAGTACCCCGAAGATTGGTGACCGATAGGGGTACGGGGTTCACCTCTGAGCTCATTCAGGAACTATGTCAGACTTGGCGGATCACCAAGGTGCAAACCACAGCGTACCACCCACAGGGGAACGGGGTGTGCGAAAGGTTCCACCGAACCTTCGCTAACATAATGGCAAAGGTGGTCCGGCAGACGAGAGACTGGGAACGAATGGTGCCCATAGTGTTGGCGGCTTATAGAGCCACCCCTCATAAAAGCACGGGGTACTCTCCGAATTTTTTAACGTACGGAAGGGAGCTGCGCCTCCCAAATGCAACCGAGTGGACCCGGCCCAGCGATGGTCACCGCTCAGTCGAGTTGCGCACTTTAATGGAGGCAAGAAGGATGGCCAAGAGGTGCTTGGATCGGGCATGGAAGCAGCAAGCGGACCGGATAAATCAAAGACGAAGCACGAGACAGTACAAAGAGGGAGATCGGGTGTATTTAAAACAAATGCACCTACCCTCCGGGGAATGCCGGAAGTTTTGGAGTCCCTGGTCGGGGCCCTGGAGGGTGAAGAGGGTAATTTCGGCCGTGAATTATGAAATTCAGGACTTGCTGGGGGCTCGCCAACAAGTGGTCCATATAAATAGACTGAAGCCAGCCACGGTGAACGGTGTGCCTGATGATGCCGTACTGGAGGAACCTGATGCGGGAACTGCGCCCGAGGTACGGGTGCCTGAGGAAACCCCGGAACATGAGAAAAATTGGGAGCTGGATGACGCTTGGAACGAGGAAGCCGACCTTCCGATTTTAGAGGAGTTGGACGGGACGGACGAGGGTACGGAGGGTACCCCTACCAAAAGCCCATCGACTGACCCAGCCTTAATGGAGACGGGAGGGAGAAGCGAGACGGGTACGGGCGAGGGTACGTATTTCCTGCGAGCCCGCCCGCCCCGTGACTACAAAAAGCTACATGAGAAGGGGGTGCTGGCCGGGGTTAGCGCGGGGTACGGGGTGGTATAGGGTGCGTACGGTGGCTGAAAAATACCTGTAAAAAAAAAAAAAAAAAAAAAAAAAAAAAAAAAAAAAAAAAAAAAAAAAAAAAAAAAAAACTTTTAGTTTAACTTACCTTTAAGCAGAGATGCGTAGACGGTGATCATGTGGAGACGAACCTGGAAAGAAATGTAAAAATAGAAAGATTAGTGGCATGTCATACAGTGAATAGGTAGGAAACGATGAGGTACATGAAGACGCTAAATTACCGTGAATTGGAACTGACCTGGGAATGTTTTGTTAAACCAACAGGAGATGGAGGATCGGAGGAGCTCCGAACAGCGGTCGATGGAGGAGGATGAAACGCATGCCCGTGCCCTGCCGTCGGTGCGACGGATACGGAGAGCATATGAGACGGCCTGTCATGATTGCTTGACCCGAGTCGCTTTGAGTGATTCGGCTCGCTCCAGGGATCAAGAGCGAACAGCGATGGAGAATGTGGAGGTGGCGGCGGCGGCCATGGAGGTGATGCGACTGGCGGATGGCCCCGCCATGCTGGAGTCGTTCTACGCAGCTGGGATGGGCAGTCTGGAGCGGCTGACGGCGCTCCTTCCGGAATGGAGGATGCACGAGGTTGAGGTGGCAGGTTGGAGAGCCCGATGCGAACTGGCGGACGAAAAGGCGCGAGAGTCGCAGAAAAGAGTGGACGAACTCACAAGGGAACTGGATAGCATGGTGGTGCAGTTAAATGCCGGAACCGCCGTATCACTAGAAGAGCTGGATAGCCCAATTCCCAAACGAAAGGCGACAGGGAGAGGCTGTCGGGGTGCCGTGGTGATGGAGGAGGAGATGGACACGTTTGGAGAGGACACCGACGACGACGGGGATGAGCGTGACCCGGAGTACTCCGAGCCCACTTCGGTATCTTCCTCTGTCCGCAAACCTCGCCATAACTCGGGGTTCACCAGTCTGCCAAGGTCAACTGTGGGACGATCCGACGGTGCAGTGAATGCTGAAAAGGAGTCCAAAAAGCGAGCCCTTTGCCCGATCTGTCTAAGACCGCCCACCGTGATGAGGGGCTTTCGGTGCGCATCCTGTAAGGCCTTTTGGGAGAGGCTGTTGAAGAGGTACGAACGGGGACAGCTGACAAACCACTGTAATCCGCCGCACACAGGGGTGGCCCCCACGTGCAGTCATTGTCGGCGTACCCGGTACGAGTTGGAGTTCACCCGGCGATACCCTGGACGACGCATGCCCATACCCAGCGTAGCCACTCAAGACGTTACCGTCGAGGACGACGGCTCCCAGAGGAGGGAGGGGTTCTGTAAGCCGCAAATTCGTAAAAGCGCGGCAGAACCACCGCCCACGGCCTTCGAGGAGGTAGGAGTGGTGATGGGGAAGGCGGTGGAGAAGGAGAGGGATGATGGGGAGGGGAGCGCCGATCCGCTCGCGCTGGAAGGCGCAGTTTCGATCTCGACGTGACTCAGGAATGCCTCTCTCTGTTGGCCGGTTGAACGTTGTGAAGTCAGTCTTTTTGTACTAGTTGATGGACTTGTTGCTGGGATATTTCCCCCTGTGAAGTGAAGAACTCTTTAAATTGAACTTAACTACAGCGGTCGGATTTCGTGCGAATTTGCGAATCCGCCCGTAATAATTCTCCTTTACAAGACGCCCACGGGACCGTCTTCCACCTACTGCGTTTCTGCTTTCGGACGAGTTTTCGGTGAAATTACGGTAAAGTACCCAGTCAAATCGTTGGTAAATCACTGTATGACATCTTCTGCCACGTTTATTTTATTGTATTGGTTAAATTTTACTGTTAAAACCCATAATTTAACTTCAGTCACCGCCCGTACCGACGCGTAGTCACGGTCGCTTGTGCGTACCTCGATACAGCGTCAAGCGTGTTGTAAGTCCTCGTGGTGGTTCTTCCACCCCGATTTAGTAAATTCTTTTTGTATATCTTAAATCTAGAACAACTTAAAGTAACATACTTACCTTATCTTAAATTCTAAAACTTACCTGGTCGATCTGCTTTTCTCTAGGACGCCTAGGTCTTCACGTGTTTTTTCTCACTTACCTTGTTGATAGTTGATCTTGTCCCGTTGGATAACTCTACGTTCTTATTTCTAAAGTAACGGGGTTGATACTTACCTGTTGCTTACGCACTAAATATCTTTTCTTATAATTAACTTACCTGAGATTGCCGTAATACTTACCTACCTCGGAGTTGAGGTACTTGATTTGGACCTCGCGTCCCTAATTGTTCATTTAAATACTTACCTGAAGGTACCGTTGAATTCTAGGAGCATATTGTCCTTGATTCTTGATTTTTATTGAATTACTTTATATTTCTGTGGCCCCACGTGGTCATCAACATACGTACCTTTGTTTCTGTTCGTTGGGTACCAGTAGGGTACCGATACCCGTACCTTGAAGATACTTACCTATGTTTATGGTTTTGGTCACGAAGTGACGAATTTCTTTATTCTTGACGTTACCTGTGATGAATGTGGATTGATTTATCCTGTGAAATGCTGAAATTCCTATTTTCTTAATTATAGATGTTTGTGGTTCCTCAACTGGTTGTTGTTGATTTCACCTTGAGTACCTCCAAAAGCAGGTTGGTTCGGACGAGATAGCTTGTAGATCGTAGGTTGGGAAGGGTACGCCCCTCAGGCAAAAACACGCTACCATACCAAATTTTCAAAATTTCTTTATTTGCTAAAAACAATTCCCTTTTCAATTTGCGGCTTACACAAACAATGGTGCCAGTCTGGCACCAAAGCGGTAATACGTCGTAACATTGAACTTTCATCTGTTAGTTTTGGTAGGCAGTCCGTCGAAGTTCACATCCGTATTCAAGGTGAAACACAAAAAAAAAAAAAAAAAAAAAACACGAAATAAGCGGTTTATGGCATCATGGCACCATGTCCTGGCACCATGTTGGCACCACTATTAGTTCCATGGTGGTACAGAGAATAATTCATGAAAATCCGGAGGTATAATGAGAATTTTTCCTCAATTTCAAAGCTTGGGTACAATTAGTAAGCAGTAAAGGAACCGAAATATTGAAAAATCTGATATTTTGTGAATATTATCCCCCACTCACCCCCTCCCCTTGAGAATTTTGGTACTCTGGTAAAATCATGTACAACTCGGAAGTTATTTGAGTCAAACAAAAAAAGTAACACGCAAATCGGTTGGAAATTGAGGCCTGGGCAGAGTTTACAAGATTATGCACGCAAACGCACGTTTTATAAGCATTAACCCCCCCTTTCCCCCTCTTAAAAAGCAAAATCCAAAATTCCGGCGCCGTAGTGCACAACTAGATAGTATTCCGCGTCAAACGAAAAAAGAACCAGGAAAATCGGTTGAGAACTAACGCCTGTGCAGAGTACACAAGATTTTGTTACACACACACATACACACAGACATACACCTATGGTTTTTTTCGCGGATTTGGATTCAGAATGGTCTAAAACGGATTACTGTGTGGTTATTTTTTTTTCTGTTGAGTGTTGTCCAACTTCACCCCAGATCGATCGCATAAGGACGCCCAAGTCTTACTGTGGGACGTCCTAAAAAAAATATGAAAGTGCACTTGTTTAGTATATGACGTACCTTAGTCATTTCCAAAAATTGAATAAGCACGTTTTTTTTTTTTTGTACTTGTTGACGATCTGTCCTCAAAAGAAGTTTGAAGGTGATATCACATTCCGTTTCCAAGATTAGTTTGTCTTCAAAAAGAAGGCTATCTTAAGTTTTTAATTTTTTGCTTTTGTCTTACTTCTTCTTGTAAATTTTTGTATTATGACTGACTTGTAACTCTCGTTAATAGTAAGAATGGTCGATGTCGACCAATATTTGCGAGATTAAATAAACCGATAATCAATCAATCAATCTTTTTCAACGATGAAAAGTGAAAACAATGCTTACGCAGACTCGGAACCAGAATGTTCTCCAAAATCAGAATTTTCACTCGCGTTATTATGTTTTAGGCCTTCTCGACCAATTTCTGTTTACTGTCTGTCTGTCCGTACGTCTGTGTGTCGCTCATGAAATCTCTGTGACGGTAGAACCATACGATGTTAAAGTCCGATTTCGGTAACATTTTAAGGGATTGTGCGGATTGAAATGGAGATGGTCCCCTACGAAAATCATGGCCCCAAATTGATAGCGCAGTCGTGAATTTCTTTGTAACAGCCATAACTTTCTCATTTGCCATCCGATTTCGAAGAAATATTCAGAGATTGTACGAATTTTGGTATGGATGGTCCCCTACGAGGAACCATCCAATTCAAGGTAGGTACTTAGTAATTGATATTTTGAGATTACCTACAGGGTGTCCGAGAAAGATAGGGTCAATTCTACAAGTAATTTTCAACAAAAAATGCCTCGTAAAATTTTTTTAGAGAATTCATTTTCGAGTTATTTTGCTTTCAAAGCTTTTGGTTTATTATTTTCAATAATGAACCTTTGGAATCGACCAAGAAAAAATTAGAAAAACGTGTAAAAAATCCTATTTAAAAACACAAACGGTGGATACAGCTTTCGTACAAGTACGCAACCACGAGAGACATTTTATGTCTTATGTTTAATAAATTGAGAGCTTTCCAATGAGTGGTTAACGATTTTTGTGGGGTGGAAAATGAGGAAGTTAGTTTTCCCTAGGAACGATTGGTTGTACGTGAAAATCATCAGAAATTTCCGCGTAACGCTCCCCTCGTAACGCTCCCCTCATAACGCTCCCCGCTTGACGATCCCCGCGTGACGATTTTTCATTTATGTACCATAGTAAAGACATAAAATGTCAAAAAAATTTTAACATCCCCTCAAAATTTGATGGTTTACGTTTCAAGGTACGTAGAATCCAAAAATCGAATATAAATTTGGCCGTCCGTCCGCCGATTTTGATGAAATTTGGTATGTAGGCTCCATTTCGGGTCTAGTTGTGCCCCGAAGATTTTGGTTGATGTAGGTCACTTCTAAGGGTTCATAAATAAATTTTGAAATTTTGGAAACGCCCTAACTCAAAAAATTTTGATATAAAGGTATTGTTTTTCCTTCAATTTAAGATTCTATAGAATTTTTAGAATTTTTTGAGACCACAGGATAAACCGTTCGCTCACTACGAGAATTTAAATCAGAAACACGAGCGTGAATCGCAAAAGAGGCCTCCGTTCAAATTAAAGCTGACCGAAATGCGATCGATGTTTTTCTTCATGTTGGATGGTTGGTGGCTTTGCAGACGGGTGATCAATATAGAAAAATAAAAAATAATAAACCATTGTGTAATAATTTGCAGCGTTTTTTTTTCGTGTTTTCAACCTCGTCTCACTAAAATGACTATAGCTCCCTTATTTTCCATGCAAATTCAAATCCGATTACACTGTTGAAAAGATCATTAAATTTCCCATCAGATGAGCTACAACACACATTTTTAACCTCGCATGTAGTTAGATTTCTTCAAGTCAAAACTTAGAACTTATCAATTTTTGAGTTTTTTTCACGAAATCATCAAGACATTTTCACCCATTTCCTGAGGAGGAAAATCAATGCCGTTTTCAGAAATGAAATCCTCAAAATCTCAGCTTTCCAAGGGTATAATCAAAAAATGTTTTACAATGGAACTTAAGGGATAAATTTGTGTTTGAAAGCTCCCTCAAGTTCCATTGTAAAACATTTTTTGATTATACCCTTGGAAAGCTGAGATATTGAGGATGTTTTTGCTGAAAACCGCATTGATTTTCCTTCACAGGAAATGGTTGACAATGTCTTGAGAATTTCGCCGAAAAACTCAAAAATTGCAAAGTTTCAAGTTTGGACTAGAAAAAATCTAACTAGATGCGAGGTTATAAGTGTGTGTTGTAGCTCATCTGACGGGAAATTTAATGCTCTTTTCAACTGTGTAATCGGGTTTAAATTTGCATGGAAAATAAGGGAGCTATAGTAATTTTAGAACAAGGTCGAACACTCAAAAAAAACTTAAAAAGTGAAATAACTCGAAAACGAAGCATCTAAAAAAATGTCTAAAAGGCATTTTTTGTTGCAAATTACTTGCAGAAATGACCCCTGAAGTTTGGCCGTATGTTCCTCGGACACCCTGTATATGCATCGGATCATCTATACAATAGGGTTATGTATACTGGGAACCTATGTGCCACACCCACTCGGCAGACTATGAGGAAGCTATGTGCCTCAGCCACTTGGTAGGCTGAGGAAGCTATGTGCCTCACCCACCTGGTGGGCATTTTCGTATTTGAGTTTGGAGGCTCGTAAAAATTGCGTATAATTTCTTTTCAGCCAATTACTTGGGGTTGTAGTTTCTATTTGACCTCACTCCACTCACCGCTGACACCACTTTTGTAAGAGTAAGAACTTAAGGGAGCTTTCAAACACAAATTTCTCCCTTAATCCATTGTAAAACATTTTTTGATTATACCGTTAGAAAGTTGAGATTTTGAGGATGTTTTTGCTGAAAACCGCATTGATTTTTCTCCTCAGGAAATGGGTGAAAATGTTTAGAAAATTTCGTCAAAAAAAAACTCGAAATTTGCAAAGTTTCAAGTTTGGACTAGAAAAAATCTAACTAGATGCGAGGTTAAAATTGTGTGTTGTAGCTCATCTGATGGGAAATTTAATGCTCTTTTCAACAGTGTAATCAGATTTAAATTTGCATGGAAAATAAGGGAGCTAAAGTCATTTTAGTGAGTCGAGGTTGAAAACACGAAACAAATCTTTAAAAGTTGAATAACTCGAAAATGAAGCATCTAAAAAAATGTCTAAAAGGCATTTTTTGTTGCAAATTACTTGCAGAAATGACCCCTGAAGTTTGGCCGTATCTTCCTCGGACACCCTGTATATGCATCGGATCATCTATACAATAGGGTTATGTATACTGGGAACCTATGTGCCACACCCACTCGGCAGGCTATGAGGAAGCTATGTGCCTCAGCCACTTGGTAGGCTGAGGAAGCTATGTGCCTCACCCACTTGGTGGGCATTTTTGTATTTAAGTTTGGAGGCTCGTAAAAATTGCTTATAATTTCTTTTCAGCCAATTACTTGGAGTTGTAGTTTCTATTTGACCTCACTCCACTCACCGCTGACACCACTTTTGTAAGAGTAAGAACTTAAGGGAGCTTTCAAACACAAATTTCTCCCTTAATCCATTGTAAAACATTTTTTGATTATACCGTTAGAAAGTTGAGATTTTGAGGATGTTTTTGCTGAAAACCGCATTGATTTTTCTCCTCAGGAAATGGGTGAAAATGTTTAGAAAATTTCGTCAAAAAAAAACTCGAAATTTGCAAAGTTTCAAGTTTGGACTAGAAAAAATCTAACTAGATGCGAGGTTAAAATTGTGTGTTGTAGCTCATCTGATGGGAAATTTAATGCTCTTTTCAACAGTGTAATCAGATTTGAATTTGCATGGAAAATAAGGGAGCTAAAGTCATTTTAGTGAGACGAGGTTGAGAACAAGAAACAAATCTTTAAAAGTTAAGTAACTCGAAAATGAAGCATCTAAAAAAAAATGTCTATAAGGCATTTTTTGTTGAAAATTACTTGCAGAAATGACCGCTGAAGTTTGGCCGTATCCTCCTCGGACACCCTGTATATGCATCGGATCATCTATACAATAGGGTTATGTATACTGGGAACCTATGTGCCACACCCACTCGGCAGACTATGAGGAAGCTATGTGCCTCAGCCACTTGGTAGGCTGAGGAAGCTATGTGCCTCACCCACTTGGTGGGCATTTTTGTATTTAAGTTTGGAGGCTCGTAAAAATTGCGTATAATTTCTTTTCAGCCAATTACTTGGGGTTGTAGTTTCTATTTGACCTCACTCCACTCACCGCTGACACCACTTTTGTAAGAGTAAGAACTTAAGGGAGCTTTCAAACACAAATTTCTCCCTTAAGTTCCATTGTAAAACATTTTTTGATTATACCGTTAGAAAGTTGAGATTTTGAGGATGTTTTTGCTGAAAACCGCATTGATTTTCCTCCTCAGGAAATGGGTGAAAATGTCTAGAAAATTTCGTCAAAAAAAAAAACTCGAAATTTGCAAAGTTTCAAGTTTGGACTAGAAAAAATCTAACTAGATGCGAGGTTAAAATTGTGTGTTGTAGCTCATCTGATGGAAAATTTAATGCTCTTTTCAACAGTGTAATCAGATTTGAATTTGCATGGAAAATAAGGGAGCTAAAGTCATTTTAGTGAGTCGAGGTTGAGAACAAGAAACAAATCTTTAAAAGTTAAATAACTCGAAAATGAAGCATCTAAAAAAATGTCTAAAAGGCATTTTTTGTTGCAAATTACTTGCAGAAATGACCCCTGAAGTTTGGCCGTATCTTCCTCGGACACCCTGTATATGCATCGGATCATCTATACAATAGGGTTATGTATACTGGGAACCTATGTGCCACACCCACTCGGCAGGCTATGAGGAAGCTATGTGCCTCAGCCACTTGGTAGGCTGAGGAAGCTATGTGCCTCACCCACTTGGTGGGCATTTTTGTATTTAAGTTTGGAGGCTCGTAAAAATTGCGTATAATTTCTTTTCAGCCAATTACTTGGAGTTGTAGTTTCTATTTGACCTCACTCCACTCACCACTGACACCACTTGTGTAAGAGTGTCCCCATCAATTTGATAATATCTTGGAGAAATACTAGAGGTTCAAAGTTCTATGGAGCAACCTCTCATTGTCAAGTAGATAATTCACTCTCGACGTTATTTGCTGTGATTTTCGTAACAAAGGTTCTCTTATCAGGCATTTTTAAATGATTCATTTCGTACAGAATTCAGTTGTTCTTTCATTTCTGACGTCATGACACATGAACCACTCCAATTTAAAAAAAATTAAATCCTTTAAATCTTAAAATCTTTAAAATATTCTTTCTCGGTGATAGCACGGAAGTAAAATAATGAAGATCAAAATTTGACATTTAATGTCTCGAACGAGCAAGTGTGTACGAATGATGGGTAGGTGGATGTGAGATTTAAAATTTCAATCACTTTTAGGAACATGGGAATTATAGGGTACCGAGTACTGGTACGGAGAAGATCTGACAGTCAGGAGGACCTAATCGTATCAGATTAGGTGAGGAATGTAAAGTATTCGAGTTGTTTCCAAAGTAGGTATCACGTACGCGGTTATTAGAAGTTCAGTGTCAAGCAGAACTATCGCCCTGAATCAGCTGATGGGTGACTGCGTAGTCTTCCACTTCCTGGAGCCCGAGTTCGACTCATAGACGTCTCGCAGGTCCGTTACTATTACGCTGTAGGTGGCTAAGAGGTCAATGACTCTCCTTGAATACCATCATTTAACAAAACAACAGCCGTTACCAAAACAGTTTACCAGAAACAACAACATCTCTGAATGCGTCTATGTGAATCTAACCACCGAAAATTGGGGGGACAACACGTAAATTACTGAGTACCTACGCTTCCAAACTGACAAAATATAAAGAGATCGGATTGGAAAACGCTGCAAATTATTACAGTAAGGTTTATTATTTGCTCTTTAGGGTTCATTAACGCTTAACACTCAATTCGAAGAAATAAAGAGTTGTGGGTGCCTTCATTAGATAGGACGCAAAACTGAGTAGAACTCGTCGAAACGAACAATGATCGCATTTTGGTCAGCTAAAATTTCAAAGGAGACCTCTTTTCTGATTCACACTCGTGTTTCTGCTTTATCGGAAGTCAAACCCTTAACCCTTAATTTCCCACTAGTTCGAATAATTTGTTTTTTCGTATTTAAAAAAATTAAAGTTAGATGTGATTTGACAAATCTGTAGAATATTTGAGAAGAAGGTTCCTCAAAGGCCCTATTACAGTCTGTCAGCTCAAGAATGATCTCTCCATGGGCCACACTAGCGCTATGTCAGCAATAACAGTCTATAAACTCATTTTTGCTAGAGTAGAAGAAAGAAACTTGGAAAAATCCTTGGGATCTGTGCTAGGCACTCTAGAAAGTGGCGCCATGTCTGACGAGGATGCCCAACCAGCAGCCTACAAGGTGAGAAATGGGGTAGAAGGCACCCCGAAGGCCCTATTACAGTATGTCGGCGCGAGAATAATTTTTTTCTTCGAATTATTTTGTTTTTACTATTACGTTTTCTTACACAATCGATAGTTGGAGTATCAAGATAGTCAACGGCTGTCAGTTTTGGGTTAAAAGTGGAAAAATTGTTGCTGATAAAAATCGAACTTCCAAAAAGATACTTCGGGATGTTAAGGGTTAAGTTCCATAGGGTACGTTGGTCCTACAGAGCTCTGGGTCGTCTCATTCGATTAAAAAAATTCGAATCTATTCTAAATCGGTGAAAAACAATACCTTTATACCTAGAGTTTTCAAGCTATCATCAGTTTTGGTTTATTATTTTCAATAATGAACCTTTGGAATCTACCAAGAAAAAAATAATTTTTTAACATCCCCTCAAAATTTGATGGTTTACGTTTCAAGGTACGTAGAATCCAAAAATCGAATAAAAATTTGGCCGTCCGTCCGCCGTCCGCGGCACTTTTGCCACTTAGCATTGACCGATTTTGATGAAATTTGGTATGTAGGCTGCATTTGGGGTCTAGTTGTGCCCCGAAGATTTTGGTTGATGTAGGTCACTTCTAAGGGTTCTAAAATCAATTATGAAATTTTGAAAACGCCCTAACTCAAAAAATTTTGATGTAAAGGTATTGTTTTTCTTTCAATTTAAGATTCTATAGAATTTTTAGAATTTTTTGAGACCACCCGGAGCTCTGTTGGACAAACCGTTCGCTCCCTACGAGAATTTAAAGTTTGGACGTACGATAAATCAGAAACACGAGTGTGAATCGCAAAAGAGGCCTAATCTCCGTTCAAATTAAAGCTGACCGAGATGCGATCGATGTTTTTCTTCATGTTGGATGGTTGGTGGCTTTGCAGACGAGTGATCTATATAGAAAAATAAAAAATAATAAACCATTGTGTAATAATTTGTAGCGTTTTTTTTTCATGGTAACTAAGAAAAGTGCCGGGTTCGGAGGACTGCCGGGAAAATTTTTTCGTAGGACATAGCTGGTATTATTTACCTTACATTTCCAGCGGGTATCAGAAAACTTGGAACGCCAACTGTTCTGTTCTGTTTTTGGGTTCAACTAGCTGAAAGGCCTGCTAAAAGCAGGCAAAAACAAATCGTAGATAAAACACGTAATTCATTCAATTAGAAAAAAAATTTTATGTCACTGTCTGGAATCGAACCCGGGTTAAAACGTGAAACGTAACATTCAGCAAACATGAATGAGCGTAATGAACAGAAAAGAGTGAACGAAGTGGCTGTGGCTTTCACGTACGATGAAGCAAATCGTAACTAACGGAGGCAATCAGAGACTGTAGAATAAGGCGAATCAAAAGAAACCTCCAATACATCGCATTTGGAAGGGATGGATAGAATGTCTTCGTCGAGTTGCACGGAGTAGGTATTTCCCGACACACCGGGGTTTTCCGCCTTCTATGAGGACTTGTATGAAATCGTGTTCCTATTTTTATGAAATTCGGAAGATTACGTGAAGATCGATCAGACCGATAATGTTCTCACATGTTTTTATTTTCTTCTTGATTTTTATATTTTCTTCTTGTTTTTTATTTTCTTCTTGATTTTTATTAACCAGCTTGGAAGTCTGGACCTACAGGGTTCCACTTACTTATTTGCAGATGACACGGCGATTCTGTGCGAGGGTGATACGTGGGAAGAGGTATTCGAAATTGCTAATAGTGACATAAATAGAACGTTTAAGTGGCTCTGTAACAACACCCTAAGTTTGAACGTGAAAAAAACAAAATATTTAGTCTTTTCCAAGTCACTTTCTAAAAAATCCATCAATATCCCAATTAAACTGCACGTATGCGGTTCTGATGGCATGTACACTTCGTGCGACTGCCCAGTGCTCGAGCGTGCCCAGTCCACAAGGTATTTGGGAGTAACAATTGATGAAGATCTGAGATGGGATGGTTACGTGTTGGCATTGACTCAAAAACTCCGTAAATTTACTCACGTATTCTACAAACTTCGTGGGTGCCTTAGCAAGGAAAGTTTGATTATTGTATACAAGGCACTAGTACAGAGCATCATTGGATTTGGGATTGTCGCATGGGGGGAGCTGTCTCAACGGTCCTGAACCCAATAACCATAATACAAAAATTATATTAAAAATAATTGCGAAAAAACCCCCGAAGATTTCCCACAATTGACCTGTACAATTATGTCCGCGTATTTTCTGTCCAACATTCCAAAACATCTTTTTCCTTCTTTCACAAACATCCTGAATTCTTCGACATTCCTCGAGGTGCTCCTTACCCACTTCGTTTCACCTCCCAAGCCATGGTGCCGGCGCCGAGAACCCGCCTATGGAGCACTGCCAGGCACATATCGATACCTTAAAGCACAAAGGAGCTATGTCCATCCACCTTCCACATTTTTTATTAGTTTTAATTTCAGACAAAATCAAATTCAACAAAACTAGTGTTGAGTTTTCTTGACGATAATAGCTCGAAAATTTATTGAGGAAATTAAAGAGTTTAGTGTAATAAGCCATTATTTTAGGAATTGTGCATTGGTGATAATTTCTTTTGCGTTTTTCGCAAAACTCCCTTTTTGGACATAGCTCCTTTGTGCTTTAAGGTATCGATATACGATAGCATGCCTTTCCTGATCCGCTCATTGCCGTAAAAAATGAGATCACCTTCAAATTTTAATCGATCTAACTACAAAAACAAGATATTCTCCTGGCTGATCGCCAGAACTGCCTGGCGGTTCTTTCTAGCATTTATGTAAATTAGGATGACTTTCATTATGCAACAATGTTCCCTATGTATGCTCGTAAAATGCTGTTTCATTTAATAATCGCTTTATACATGTATCGCTTTTACTTCCTATTGTATTATATTATACCAAGACACAATCGAAAGAAGTAACATTTTTTTTTTCTCAGTTTTAATCTTTTGATGTTATCTTATGCTATTCTTGGCAAGTCCCCCTAGCCGCACAGGGCTTGCCCTATGGTTATGGGGTATATTCCATTTGTTCAACACATGTAATAGATGTCTTGCTGTTTTATCGGAATAAAATTTTTCATTCATTCATTTCATTCACGATTTTTTCCTATATTTTGCTCACATTTGGAGAGTAGTTTCAGCAGGGATCTTCATTTATGAAAGTAGTCAAGTTACTTACCAGAACTATGACTTGTCATCTTCAGGCCAACAAGTAATGTAGGTAATGAATGCATTACAACACACTAGGTATGTACATTTTTTCAAGGACTGTACTCAAGAGAACCTTGAAGCCAAAATCGTGGGATCTTTTCATGTGCTATCTTATTTATTTAAGGGAGTTTGCCTACAATCGCCTCCAGTATTGACATTTTCAATCACAAACCTTTTTACGAGAGGACAAAAACTTATTTGATTTACAATAATTTGTCCTCAAAGGACCTCTCAAACCACGAGCTGGGGTCCAACTAAACATTATGAGGTTGAACCAGTTTTTGAGAGATATTGCGTATAAAGACCATGAAACACTCCGAATTAATAATTATAGGAACTTGGAATTTGCTTATAATGAAACCAGCCATTTTGGTTTATTATTTTCAATAATAAGCCTTTGGAATCGAGCAAGAAAAAACAATTTTAACCCCCCTCAAAATTTGATGTTTTACGTTTCAAGGTACGGAGAATCCGAAAATCGAATAAAAAATTTACCTACCAATGGTTGGTCGGTAAAAAAAAATTTTAAAAACGCTGCAAATCATTGCTCAAAGGTTTATTATTTTCTGCATAGATCACCCTTCTGTATAGATCCCTCCCTTTTTTTTATTAATTTTATTACAAATGCCTGCTCTCATTGCTGATTACAGGCAATTTGCACATACTATTTTATGATATTTACAGCTTATACCTATATCAAAATAACTTTACTGGTTCAAGTAAATAAAGTATTAAATAAAGTTAATAAATAAATGATAAAACATTGAATAATATGCAATGTCTAAAATAAATCAAAATTAATTTCGTTTATGAAATCTGTAAATTCATTCATATATTTAGTGACTAACACAGGAAAGTCCACTGGCCAACCAGAACCGCCCAGCACTGATCTCCTGATTAGGCGTGACCGCTGCGGCTCGAACAAGATAAGTTGAAGATTAAATGTTCCCATGTCTGTGGGACCCCCTCGCTGCAGGGACAGGTGTCGTCGGCTACGATTCCTATTCTTCTGAGGTAGGCCCTATTCTTGCCATGCGCCGACAGTGCTTGTGTTAGCTTATGGTTCACCTTGAGTTGTGCTTTCAATCTGGCATAAACTGAAGGGAAGAAGCGCTTTATATGTTGTGCCGTGTCATCATTCAGGATCCACAACTCATTCCATGAAGACAACGTGCCCTCATGTAGTGCTCGCCGGACAAATGTCCGTGGCACAGAGGAAAATGATTCGGGAAGGTCCATCTCGCCTGCTGCTTCCTTCGCGAGAATATCAGCTGCCTCATTACCCAGCACGCCCACATGTGCTTTCACCCACAACAACCCAACCACCACGGAGGTTTAATAAGAGGCGTCTTACACGTTCCACAGTGGGCAAATGGATCCGGTGATTCCTCAGTAGAGCCAAAGAAACCTCACTGTCGGTATAAATGCAGGCAGACCTCTGAGTGTCCACAACAGACTGGTGCATCAACCACTCCAGTGCCTCCACCACTGCAAACAACTCTGCCTGGTTATTGGAGCAGCCAGCACCCAACCGGAACTTCGCCACATGACTAGGCCCATCCGATCCCCCAAAGTAAACCACAAAGGCACAGCCCACTCCTCCGTCAATGAGACTGCCATCCGTGTAAATCTTGAAGCAGGGAGCAACATTTTCTTGAGGTGAAATGTCCACTACATTAGAGGGATGGGGCCATCTGTGAGGTTCAACCGGCAAATCCACGGACCGGCCACCAAACTGTCCATGACTCCTCACCGCCAGAAAATAACGAGCCTCCTCCACTATTCTCAAATCGATTGGTTCGTTCCCAGCTATCATCCCGCATTAGGCATCCAGAAAATATAGGCATATAGAAAATAGATCCCTCCCTTCCAACCATGGGTAGGTACCTACTAAGGCATTTTTGAACATTTCAACCCTTCATTTCCATTTGGTTGGTGGCAGTGCCGTCCTTAGAAAATGCGAGGCCTGGAGCAAAACATTTTTGCGAGGCCTTTTTTAACTATGGATGTAAGCTTTTTGATAAATAAAACGTTTATCTCTTACACTCTAAAAGGGGGAGGGGTGGTGCAAAACACCCATTTCAGGTTGGTATGTTTCGAGTAATTTCGTTTCAGGTTTCAGGTAAAAAAAAAACAATAGGAATCTCAGAAAAATAAGCTAGAAAAATCAAAACAAAGTTTATTCTTTAAGTAATGCTAAAACAGTGCTTGTTAATGTTAAACATAGTAATTTTTGTCTAACAAACAATAAATTCATTAGGAAAAACGAAATGTCTTCTTTCTTGCTTTTCATTAAACCAAATTGTAAATTATAATAAACATATACATTATTGTAAACCCTTATTTAATATTGACGTTCCATATCTTTTTAGATGTTCATATCTTGTTTATTAAATTCTTCCATTGTTACATTGTTAATGTAGGTTTATAATTTTCACATCACATCTGTAAAATAATAAAACACATTATAGCCTACAATAGAGGCCTGTTAAAATGTGAGTTATAAGATGAAATAACTTAAAAAAAAAACAGATAGTTCCAGCTAAACCGATGTAAAATAATACTGTAAATGCAATCGTTCATTGTTAGATAAACTATATTTAAAATTGTGTTATTATCAACTTTGACTCACCTTATATGAACTGTACTTTTCTCGCTCTCATTCCAGCGAAGTCGTCAATAATCTCATCAAAATTAATTTTGGCTGTCGTGTCAGATTCAATCGATAGCATTGCCAAGGATGATAGCCTTTCTTGACTCATGGAAGATCTTAAATATGTGTTGATAAGTTTCAAGCGGGAAAAACTCCTCTCTGTGCTTGCCACGGTAACGGGTATAGTGAGTAAAATTGTGTTTTAGCGAGAGTAAGCCTTCCTCAGCGCGAGGCCTGGAGCGGCCGCTCCACTCGCTCCACCCTAAGGACGGCACTGGTTGGTGGCTGGGTTTGAAATTTTCAAAAATGCCCTAGTAGGTAGTAGGTACCTACGGATGGTAGGGAGGGATCTATACAGAAGGGTGATCTATACAGGAAATAATAAACCTTTGAGCAATGATTTGCTGCGTTTTACTGGGTAGTTGGTCTGAGGATGACAGGGTGAGATAATAATACCGCAGTTCTGGTGTGTACCTTTACTACTACTATACGAATACATAAATACTTGTTAAAACTCCCCACCCAAATATGAGCATAATACAGCGAAAGATCTTGGGAAACTGATAATTATTAAAATCATTTCAAGCTATAAATCGGTCTGATAGCGACGTTAGTCTACCGGCTAAGGGCTAACCTTCACGAACCCTGCGAATTTCATTAAAATAGCACCTTGATTTCATACAGGCTTGACTTTCACCGTTTTGCCGAAATCCGATTAATCCACTTTTAGGCGTGGTGATTTTGTGTAAATAACGCACTTGAAAATACTCTTGTAATAAACACAGTAATAAAATACAACTAATTAAACACTTGCAAATAAATTCAGCCGCAGCTTTTCAGTTAAGTGTGTCGTATTTAAAAAGAACGGATTTCAGTTTTAGAAAATTTTGAAAAAGTTCATTCTAAAAATTTAGCTTCTTTTCCTTGAAAATTCGCTAAAAGGAATTTTGGACTTTTCGGATTCGGTACCTAGTTTTGTTGACTCTCATTTCCAGATCAAAAACCCTACTTGGAACAAAAAATTGGATTTAATATTATTTACCAAAAATATTATGATTAACCGAGAGTGTGGGTTCATTTACTAACGAATTTTTTGCTTGATTGCTAAAGAAGCTCAACTGTGCGACATGGGTGAAGAAACGAGAAAAACGCTGCAAATCATTACACAATGGTTTATTATTTTTTATTTTTCTATATAGATCACTCGTCTGCAAAGCCACCTACCATCCAACATGAAGAAAAATACCGATCGCATTTCGGTCAGCTTTAATTTGAATGGAGATTAGGCCTCTTTTGCGATTCACACTCGTGTTTCTGATCTATCGTACTTCCAAACTTTAAATTCTCGTAGTGAGCGAACGGTTTATCCTAAAGAGCTCCGGGTGGTCTCAAAAAATTCCAAAAATTCTATAGAATCTTAAATTGGAAGAAAAACAATACCTTTATATAGAAATTTTTTGAGTTAGGGCGTTTTGAAAATTTCAAAATTGATTTTGGAACCCTTCGGAGTGACCTACATCAGCCAAAATCTTCGGGGCACAACTAGACCCCAAATGGAGCCTACATACCAAATTTCATCAAAATCGGTCAATGCTAAGTGGCAAAAGTGCCGCGTACGGCGTACAGCGGACGGACGGTCAAATTTTTATTCGATTTTCGGATTCTACGTACCTTGAAACGTAAACCATCAAATTTTGAGCGGGTGTTAAAATTTTTTTTCTTGGTCGATTCCAAAGGTTCATTATTGAAAATAATAAACCAAAATGCAAAAGTCCATTCGTGCAGAATGAGATAATGAGCGAATTTTCAAAGAAATCTTTGAAGCTACAGTTGAGAAAATCGAAATATTACTCGTAGCTATATGAGAGAGCAGTCAGCCTTGCAGTTGTGACGGATAGCACGAATCATTAAAATTATACGATCTTATTGACTGAGGAGAACTTATAGGCCAGTTAAGGCGGTCTCATTAAGTGAATAAACAGGTTGATTTTGATGATTCCTGCGGTAATCTTTTAGTTTTTTTCCTCAATGCCCTGGGTAAGTGCACTGATACATTTTCAAAAATCCTTGAAAATTTCAAATTTCGGTACAACTTTTTTACTTTTACTTTATCTGGGTTGAGGGTGAGGAATATTTTAGGCCAATCCTCTTGTGCTTACGTCCGAGCGCTTTCGTTTATTGCAACATCTTCAGGGTTCTATAATCATCAAGTACTCCACATTCCAACCAAAGTGATACTCACTCCTTTTAAAATTACTTACTGTTAGCCTGTTTCAAACTATTGTAAGAAGTGCATTTGCTAAACCTGAAAGTAGGTAACACAAAAATAAGAAGAATTAGGTAAGTGATGTACAACAATTATGAACCTAAGTAAATGATAAAATCACAAGCCTATAGCTACTTATCTCTGCACTTAATAAGAACACTACTTAATTCTATAAATATTGTCTAAAGGTGGAAAACAAACACCGTGCTACGATTGAGAAGGAAAAAGGAGAAACCATGTACAATGAGCCTTCTTAAAACTATTGTAAAAGTGCACCTGGTGAACCTGAAAGTACCTAACACAAAAATAATACGAATTAGGTAAGTGATGTACAACAATTAACCTAAGTAAATGACAAAATTACAAGCCTATAGCTACTTATCTCCGCACTTCAACACAACTTAATCCTATAAACATTGTCTAAAGGTGCATAACAAAAATCGTACGATGATTGAGAAAGAAAAAGAAGAAACCATGTACAAAGCAACAACTACAGCATATAACAAAAACAATTATAACTGACAACTACATCACCAAAATGTAAGCCATATAACTATATAATTATATTAGTTAACATTAATTTATTAAACCTAGATGCTTGAAGATAATTATTTTTAATTCTTAACTTAAGTGTACGTACCTGTTATTTTTTGATGATTATAGAACCCTGAAGATGTTGCAATAAACGAAAGCGCTCGGACGTAAGCACAAGAGGATTGGCCCAAAATATTCCTCACCCTCAACCCAGATAAAGTGATGAACTATCGCCACAATGAAAACTGAAAAAAAAAAAAAACATTTTTTACTTTTGGAATTAAACAAGTGGATGGGTGTACCGAATTAAATAAGAAGAATGCCTCAAGAAACATGAAAATTGGATGATTATTTCCCGAGGAAACTGGGGAAAACTGTTGAAGAAAACTGGCCAGCTCTGAGAGGGCTGGGGGTGGTGGGTGGCAATGTTGCGCTCCTTATGACGGGGGGGGGGGGGGGTCGTAGGAGATTAGACTAACCCGTTGGGTACCTGTTAGTAGTATCCTAGTTTTGCACGGTACTGGGTGTGAGCGTAGCTCAGGGGAGCCAAAAAAACTTCGACATTGTTGAAGTTGTGTTGGTTTTCCGCCTTTAACGTCGATAAGTTGCATCCAAGCGTTTTGTCCACTATATAACAAATGAAAGTCCATTAAATTCTTCGCCGAATGAGTAGGCACCACAACTTTATAATTCAATCAAGAGATACGGTCAAAATTGCAAGTTGAAAAATGTCAAATTTTCCCAATTTGGACCAAAAGTAGGGTATCTTTAGTTATTTTCCACCACCAGCCATGTGATCATCAGTACCTCGGTACTTACGTTACTTTGCGTATGATAGGTAATGTTCAAATTTCTTAATGCCTGCCGTATCATAAAAACATAAACAATTGCAGTTATCTTATTGGAGGGATCACACATCAACAAGTTTTGTTGGGTTTCATGATTGGGTTAGAGATAAAACGGATATCGGGAGCTCTGTAGAGGGAGGCCGAACATCTTATCTGCATTTTACTTCAACGATTCTGAGAATTATCTGAGTTTCTGTAATCGTGACCTGGTAGTGCTGGTCTGTAGTACTCGTGGAGAAAACATTCTCACAAATTACGTAACAATGTAATCCTTTGCACCAACACCCAGAATATAAAAAATGACTAATTCATACGGAAAATTGTGGTAATATTCCGCGCTGAGGCACTCCTACGATCTGTCTGGGATTCGATAACATTGTATGATAAATAATAGTAAATCTTTTATTCGTCAATTGAACTACAGCTAAAATAAATTAAAACTAAATGACGTAGTGAATCGATGCGTTACTCAGTTCCGATTATGAAAGAACTCATTAACTTATCGGCTTAGTGTGCACAGATATTCATAAATAGGGTATGAATGTGTATTTAGAGCACCTTCTTTTTTTCCAAACTCAGTTTTAACAACTTAAATTTTTTTATTTTCAATAAGGTAGTGACAATCTGGAATGCGACGAACTGAGCAGTTTTTTGCTATAATCACTCTACGTCTCACACAATCGAATTTTTCCCTAAACCTAAATTTTGTGCAAAGGTGCGATATTTGATGAACCTCGTGATGATTGTACATCGTTCATTTCCACCCTACACCAATGTAGGAGGTAATATACAAGTTTTATTGCAGAATCTCCTCTCTTCTAGACATAACTATCTCGGACCTGGGGTCCATCTACGTTTCTACGTTCTATTATAAATAGATCTTCCAAGTCAGATTGAGAATATTCCAAATCAAACTGAAAAATTTCCAAATTAATTTGAGAATTTTCCAAACCAATTTGAGAGCTCTGAACTTTTTTTGACTGGACTTTTTTTTGCAGGTGTATTTTGATTAAGAGACGAAAAAGAAGAGTAATGCAAGATGGAAAAGGATTCATTCATTTTTTCAAGTTCATATTGAAATTATGAAAAAGCGCAGAAATTTAAATACATAAATTAAAATTCATAATATCTATGAAAAATCAAATTAAAGAACGGCACTACTAGAAGTTCAATTTCAGCAACTAGATAACTAAGTAATTGTTTTCAGCCTTCTGGACGAAGGTAGGAAGCGACAATTTGAGAAAAGGTGCTGCAGACGGGCTAAGTGCAAAAAAACGCTGAAAAATCATTGCTCAAAGGTTTATTATTTTCTGTATAGATCACCCTTCTATATAGATCACTGGTTCTCCATCAATAGCACCTACCACCATCTGTATTCTCCCTTGAACTTCCCTCTATTTTTCGAATTGTATGTACCTTGAAACGCGAAACATTAAATTTTTGGTTTGCTTTGAGAAATGGCTTCGGAGCTCACTCAGCTGATCAGTGATCTGAGGAGTGAAGAAGATCTCCTCGAATGCTGGAGACGCCTGGAAGAGCACTTCCATTCAATAGGATTGAAAATGGCTTCGGAGCTCACTCAGCTGATCAGTGATCTGAAGAGTGAAGAAGCCTTTGAGCAATGATTTGCAGCGTTTTTTACCCACCAACATTTTTTTTACCTACCAACTTTTTTTTACCTACCAGCTAGGTACTACCTATCACACCATACTGGCTTCACACCTTCACAATCAAGTTTATTAGAAAGAACTAAACGCTTCACACTCGATTGGAAAAATAGAAAGCTTCATAATATGGAAATTTTATTACTGGTTACGCAGAAGGCAAAACTGTATAAATCACAAAGTAAGTGAGTTATTCATTTACTACGAAGACATAATGTATAATGTTCAATTTCTCCCTTGCGAGGGAAAAACATTAAATCATGTTTAATGTTTTTCCCTCGCAAGGGAGAAACTCAGCTGATCAGTGACCACTCAGGCGCCTTCAGCATTCTCCATTGACCCTGCTTCTCAAATTTCAGCTTCCTGCGTTCAACAGGAGAGAAAATGGCTTTGGAGCTCACTCAGCTGATCAGTCACCCTTCAGGCGCCTTCAGCATTCTCCATTGACCCTGCCTCTCAAATTTCAGCTTTCTGCGTTCAACAGGAGAGAAAATGGCCTTGGAGGTCACTCAGCTGATCAGTGACCACTCAGGCGCCTTCAGCATTCTCCATTGACCCTGCTTCTCAAATTTCAGCTTCCTGCGTTCAACAGGAGAGAAAATGGCCTTGGAGCTCACTCAGCTGATCAGTGACCACTCAGGCGCCTTCAGCATTCTCCATTGACCCTGCCTCTCAAATTTCACCTTCCTGCGTTGAATAGGAGAGAAAAAAGTCTGCCAAGTTGGGTGGGCAGTATAGCTTCCTCACTCATTGTAACATGGACGTATAGAATCAGTTGGCGAAAAAATTATGATTCAAAGAGTTATTGAATACCAAAATATTAGCGGTCCACCGTCTAGGACCTAACCCACACAATCCCTGAAAATTTCATCGAAATCGGTTGAATAGTTGCGGAGTTTTGGTTGTAACAATAAATTTAAAGTTCGCGCATGCGCAGCGGCTATTGCTTGACCAATTTGATTGAAACTTATAGGGTGTCTCTTAGAAGTTAGTCCCTAACTAACCTCCAAATTTGAGCAAAATCGGTTCATTAGAAACCGAGAAACCGAGGTCCCAGGAAATTCACGTTTGCGCATGCGCACTCGCTCCTATTGGTCCGAAGGTGCTGAAATTTATAGGGGACCGTCTAGGACCTAACCCGCACAATCCCTGAAAATTCCATCAAAATCGGACCACAGGTTAGTATAGTTTTGCCCGTTGCAAATTTGCGTGTCGGAATTCACAGAATGACCCCCAGCCCTAAAACATTAAACATGTTAAAAGGGATTGATAAGTGGAGAGTTCAGTTGACGTGATACCTACCAAGGTAGGTACCTGTCTCTCGATTTCGTTGATAAATAATAACGGCTAATCACTGTTCGTAGTTTCCTCATTAGAAATGGAACGTTCTGAATTTGATTTGGAAAACTCACAATTTGATTTGGAAAGTTCTCTACATGATTTGGAAAGCTCACAACTTGATTTGGAAAACTCACAATTTGAATTGGAAAATTTTCAATTTGATTTATAAAACTCTCACTTTGATTTGGAAAACTCCCAATTTGAATTGGAAAATTCCCAATTTGATTTATAAAACTCTCACTTTGATTTGGAAAGCTCATAATTTGATTTGAAAAACTCACAATTTGAATTGGAAAATTCTCAATTTGATTTGGAAAGTTCTCACTTTGATTTGGAAAGCTCATAATTTGATTTGGAAAACTCACAATTTGAATTGGAAAATTCTCAATTTGATTTGGAAAATTCTCAATTTGATTTGGAAAATTCTCAATTTGATTTGGAAAATTCTCAATTTAATTTGGAAAGCTCACAATTCGAATTGGAAGATTTTCAATTTGATTTGGAAAGCTCTTACTTTGATTTGAAAAGCTCATAATTTGATTTGGAAAACTCACAATTTGAATTGGAAAATTTTCAATTTGATTTGGAAAGTTCTCAATAGGATTTCAAAAACTCTCAATTTGATTTGGAAAGCTCACAATTTGATTTTGAAAGTTCTCAATTTGATTAGGAAAGCTCATAATTTGATTAGGAAAGTTCTCAATTTGATTTGGAAAGCTCTCAATTTGATTTGGATAGTTCTCAATTTGATTTGGAAAGCTCACAATTTGACTTGGAAAGTTCTCAATTTGATTTGGAAAGCTCTCAATTTGATTTGGAAAATTCTCAAATTGATTTGGAAAGCTCTCAATTTGATTTGGAAAGTTCTCAATTTGATTGGTAAGCCCTCAATTTGATTAGTAAAATTTTCCATCTGACTTGGAAAACCTACATGTGGGTATTGATTACCATATCGGTACCTACATATCCGAAAGAAAAATAAGGATGGATGAAAACGTGAAGGCTTCGTTTCGTGATTTCCGCTCATTGACCTTTCTTGATTGGTGGCGATTGGTTGATTGTTGGGGTTCTCAATTCCACTTCATCTCTGACACTGACATCTGAAGTGGGTTCAGCTACGTATTATTACTTTCACACAATATGAGGTGCCAAATTCCCATATCAATATTAGGGGGAGTTCTTCCGTTGATATGAAGAAATTGAAGTGTTTATAATTTATCAAACAGATAAACACCATGTTGTCCCACTTTTTGGCGAGTCCTCTTCTAAGTGAGTAAGTGAAGCAAAGGTCAAAATTAATCGCGAAGGTAAATCAACAATCCAATTTATATTAATAAACATTTTGATTCCTTCCTATCGAAGATCGGAGAGCTTTGTATTCGTGCACTAGGTCTAACAGGGTCCTCCAAAATCAAAAATTTCCCTCGCACTTAGCATTAATTTCAGAGGTTTTATTAATAACTTTAGTTCCTTGGCTGTTTATAATCAATACTAATCGCGGGCATAACTAAACTAAATCGTTATCTGATTTTGATTAAATTTCCATTGTTATTGCGCTTGAACCTCTGGAACTTCACAAATATCATTAAATCATACAAACCATTTCGTTTGGCTAATTTTACCAAATACGTACCATTTTCTAACGAACTTAACGTCCGATTTTTCTCAAATTTGAATCGTCGTTTGGGCCCATGGAAAAATCACATTGATTTCCCCACGATCCGATCAGTAGGAGCAAAACAAGGAGCAGAAACTCATCAATTTATCATCAAAATTCAGTTTTATAGTGGAGAATTTATCAACATCCCTACATAATTACACCTACATATCTACACCTTCTAATTTCCACTAATTTCATGTTATTTTATGTGAGGTAGCTACTTTGCCCATCTAATTTGTAGGACTTCTTCTTCTAACATGCAGGGATCCTTTAGGAATAATACCAAGAACCCATCAAAAATCAAAGTAGGTTCTTATGTTTAAAAAACAAAATTCTGAAAACGATGAGCTGACTAGAATACCCAGTCTTTGTATTCTAATCTACTTACCGAACCAACCTAGTTTTAGGGATGACCAAATTTGGAGTAGAAAACATATTGGATAAGTAATGATTGGATAAGTAATGAATGCATTCCAGGGGACGTCCCATTGGATAAGCATTAGGTCAATTTAAACCAGTAGGTAAGCGATAAAACACATTATTATTAATTTATCTCCTCCTGCACAAAACTGTTTCACTCAATGTAATTTAGTTGGTATTTTGAGTAAGAAATAGTGGACTACCCCCTCCGTTCCCTTAGCCACCACAATATTTCTAGCGGCTCGTGTGCCTCGAGGGAGAGAGTGAGTTTATCTGCCATTACACATGAGTACATCGCAAGCGTCTTTACAGTTGTATTGTCATTATAGCCATATTGTGCGCAAGAGTACATCATGTGCACCAGGAGCTCGAGTTAGACCGGCATTTTAAAATCCATGATCTACGATACCCATCTTGCGAATTCGAGTTCCTGGGCAGAGTACATACAATTTTGTCGCACAGACATATACCTATGGTTTTTTTATTTTTGTCGCGGATTAGGATTTTGAATGGTCTAAATCGGATTAGCATGCGGCTAATAATAATTATTTTTTCTTTCTGTTGAGTGTCCAACTTCACCTCAGATTAGTCATATAAGGACGCCAAAGTCTTACTGTGGGACATCCTAAAAAGTGAGAAAAAATTGTATGCTATTTATTTCAAAATCATGTATTTACAGACAGCTATATAACAGTGTATTGAATCAAGTTTTTCAGTATTAAAAATAACTACAGACGGTAGACCTACAGTTCTATAGTCAGATCACATAGTAATGATTAATTTGGGTTTATTATTTTCAATAATGAACCTTTGGAATCGACCAAGAAAAAAAAATTTTAACACCCCTCAAAATTTGATGGTTTTTTCAAGGTACGTAGAATCCAAAAATCGAATAAAAATTTGGCCGTCAGTCCGCCGTACGCCGTACGCGGCACTTTTGCCTCTTAGCATTGACCGATTTTGATGAAATTTGGTATGTAGGCTCCATTTGGGGTCTAGTTGTGCCCCGAAGATTTTGGTTGATGTAGGTCACTTCTAAGGGTTCCAAAATCAATTTTGAAAACGCCCTAATCCAGAAAATGTTGATATAAAGGTATTGTTTTTCATTCAATTTAAGATTCTATAGAATTTTTAGAATTTTTTGAGACCACCCGGAGCTCTGTAGGACAAACCGTTCTCTCACTACTAGAATTTGAAGTTTGGACGTACGATAAATCAGAAACACGAGTGTTAATCGCAAAAGAGACCTAATCTCCGTTCAAATTAAAGCTGACCGAAATGCGATCGATGTTTTTCTTCATGTTGGATGGTTGGTGGCTTTGCGGACGAGTGATCTATATAGAAAAATAAAAAATAATAAACCATTGTGTAATAATTTGTAGCGTTTTTATTTTTTTCCTCTAAATAAGTTTGTCAATGTTCATTTTGCGATAAGTGTTCACTTGAAATTGTTAAAATGGAGATAGTAATGCTTTCGTGACTTGACGATCAGTCAAAAGTGACGAATAAAATTGAAAAACGACTGCCAAATGGCTGTGGCACATAGCTTCCTCGTTTTCATAACCCGATTGTATAGATGATCCGATGCAGTCTCAAACCGTCAATCTCTAAGTACCTTCCACTACTCTCATAGGGGACCATCTACACGCTAACCCGCACAATCCCAGAAAATTTCATCGAAATCGGATGAGAATTGTAAATGTTATGGCTGTGGCAAGGATTTCATGACAGACAGAAAGACACGGAACCAAAATTGTTCAGGAAGGTCTGAAACGTAAAATGCGAGTGGAAATTTTGATTTTGGATAAATTTTTTTTTTCAACCTTGAAAAGCGAAAATAAAGCTTCCGCTACCTTAGTAGACTCGGAAGCAAAATAATGGAAACCTGATAATCATTATTAAATGGTAATAAATTTGCATGTGTGGTGAGTTACTCATCATCATTGATGAAATTCTTTACTCATCTTACTGATTCCACAAAAAAAGCCGTTTAATAATTCTGTCTCACACACCTCTTCTTCCGCTCAAAGGTGAAAGCTCCATGAATGGACAACCCTTCTCATCTTATCCTACAGACGTCACTCCAAGAAACCACACCGGAGAAAGCGCGGTTATAGTTTTGTAACAGCCTTCTGTAGTTAGTATTCATTTGTGTTCAACAGATCCAGGGGAGGAGAATGACAGCCATAGCTTCCACCACAAAGAAATCCTATTATTAGACATTTTAATTTTATTTTACTTGCTGAACGAATGCAAACATTTTCTCTTTTCCTTAGTGAGTAAATAAAAGTTCCATTCGTAGAGTACAGAATTCTGAAAAATCCATTTTGACCAATTGTCATCCATTTTCAACCAATATTGTTATAACATTTGTCATTTCTGGTTAAATAATCTAATAGGAATGTTTAAGTCAACTCCTAGTTGATTACTAAAATTTATAAAAAGTTTATAAAATCCACATTAATTGCTATGCTTTAGAGACCAGTTTTCTCTCTAAATGTTTTCTATCTACAAAAACCAATTTGTTATTCAAATGATAAAAAAGGCTGCCAAGTGGGTGTGGCACATAGCTTCCTCGTATCCATAACCCGATTGCATAGAAGATCCGATGCATAGTTAACCTCAAAACATCAATCTGTAAATACCTTCCACTACCCTCATAGGGGACCATCTACACTTCAACCCGCACTATCTCTGAATATTGTAGAAAAATGAAGAAGTAATGGCTGTTTCAAGACATTCACGTTCGCGCATGCGCACAAAACACTATCAATTCGGGGACCATGATTTACATAGGGGACCATCTTCCCCCCAACTTGTATAATTCCTGAAAATTTCATCGAAATCAGAACGGAACTGTAGAAGTTTTGGCTGTAAGAAGGAAATACTTGTTTGCGCGATGGCTACTATCAGATTGGGGGCAATGATTTTCATAGGAGACCAACCAGCATTATCCCCGAAAATTTCATCGAAATCCGGTGTAATTGTAGAAGTTATGGCTGTGGCAAGGATTTCATAACAGACCGACAGACACGGAACTAAGTAACAGTGGAAATTTTGATTTCGGAGAACATTTTATTATTATTATTTTTTTTCCAACTTTTAAAAGTGAGAACAAAGCTTCCACTACCTTGGTAGACTCGGAAGCAATTTGTGGTATTTACCTTAAAATACCCATAATATTCTGTTCTCCAAAATCTTGGGATGAGAATCTCAGTTGAAAATAATCTTTTGAAAATTAGAGTAGGTACCTAGGTACTTTATAGAATTCAGATTGGCCAATTTTGGCATTGTGGCCATCATTTTGGCTTAGCAATATCGTGCTTAGGAGAGTTTGGAGTGACACATAAATACTATAGTAGATACTTACTAGAAGTATTATAAGTTAGTACTTGCAATAAAAAGTGTTGTCAACAATTTTAGAAAAAAAATCAGTTCAATTATTAAAAAATAAACATATTGTTAAGTAATGTATTGGTTTAATGTGCCAATCTGAATTCCAAATTTTTCTTGTAGAATTTTTCAGGCAAATCAATACTAATTTTTGGAATAACTTCAAGTCTTTTTATTTCAATTATTACTGGAAGAAAATAAGTAAAATTTGAGACTAGGATAGGTACTACATCTGGGTTAACCCAGATTCTCCTGTGGGCCTTCCAGAAGGACCAACTACCTAGTGTCGCTTTAGGCGCTACAGTGGCGGTTGTCGGTACTTTTTCGGTCTGTTCATCATCCTCAAATCAATGTTACCATCCATTGTTCACATTAAAACCTCAAACGTCCACGTGGTTATTGTTTACTGCTGAGAAATCATCTTTGTCCGAGATCAAGATTTTGCGATGGACGAGCTGACAGATGTTCGCCTGGATGGGTGAGTATTCTATTCGTATTTATGCTGTTTTCTTGTAAGTTTCTAGGTATTTCACTCTTTGAGATCATTTTCGAGATAAATATGAAGGGTTGGGATTATTTCCATAATGAGACTGGGCATGTGGATGTTGAAAAGTTGCTGGTCCTTCCAGAAGGCCTACAGGATAATCCATTTGAGTTTGATTTTCAGGCAATTCAACAGTGTGGTCTCTGTAGCTACCAACTTTGACTCCGCCATTCCTCTGAATAATGTCAGCCGATTCTCCAGGGGAAAAAACGGATTATTGCTGTGTACCAACCTCACCTCTTCCACTCGTACAACGGAGGAATGGGTAGAATTGACGGAGCAGACCAGAACATTTCCCTGAATAGATTTTCAATAAGAGGAAAAAAAATGGTATTTTCCATTTATTGCTTTGATGATAGATTTGGCTGAGCACAATGCTTGGCAATTGTATAAGAATGATGGGGGGGGGGGGGGAATTGATCATTTGTCCTTCAGAAAGAGCATTGCCACATCTGTTTTGGTATCCCACTCAAGGAAGGCTACACGTAAGGGCAGGCGCTCAAAAAATATTGAAAATGGCGCAAAATATCATGGGATGGACCATTTTGTAGCGGATCTGCCCGTGGATATGTGTTTGGGGAAAAAGAAGCAAGTGAAGTGTGTCAATTGCAACAGCAATGTGTATGCAATATGACATCGGTCTGCATGTTTCACGTTTTATAGCGTACCATATGAAACCCTAATGTTAGGGAACTGCATGGAAGGTACGCTATGATTCATGACTAGTGCTGAGCGACCACATTTTTACACATTTTTGGCATTTTTTCATACAATCTAATCTTCTACCAATGCACCGACCTACTTTTTTTCTGAAAAACTCCCCTGAAAGATGCAGGGGGCACGCCATAAATAAAAATAAATAAATCAAATATAATGGAGAGGACACCCAGGGCTCACCCGACGCCAGCCCTAGGGATGAGGGAAGATGAGGAAGGTGGGGGTGGGAGAGAGGGGTGAAGGGAAGTGCCTCTATTAAACGACCACCAGTTCAAATATGAGCCGAGCAAGACGTGGGTGGTGATACCACGGAGTACGCCTACTGAGATGCCCAACTCACGCAACTCCGTGGCACTTTTCCCGCACCACACCCCGCGCCATGACAAGGTTGGAGCCATCACCCTGATGTTATTGAGTGCCACTCCTTTTAGCTCCGTAAATCATCTCTATCATAATTTTGATTTTATATACCTACCTGAGTATATGTGTATGTGAAGAATTTCTTATGTGTTCACCATTATAATATAATCATGTCAAATAGAGTTCTTTTTGTGTTGACCATTAAAATATAATCATGTCAAATAGAGTTGTTTTTGTGGTACTACTTATCCCCGGCAATCTCAACTGTATTCTCCTGCAGGCCTTCTGGAAGGACCAATGATTCTAGGCGTTCTATGCATGTAATCTATGAAGTGGAATTTTTTACCGACTATTGGCATCTCCTAGGTACAATTTCAATAAAAAGTTTCAAGAAATTCGGAAAAAAATTTTCAGGAGAATCTGGGTTGATTGATTGTTTAAAAGTAACTTCTTCCTAGCCTAAAACTAGGTAAGTACTCAATAAATTGTAGACCTTTCTAAACCTGTATCTTCTCGGTTTTCAAGGGAACAAGAAATTCAATGTTTCGAACCGAGACTCTAATTTTGGGGCTGTGAGGTGGCCATGGAATTCAACTGACCGCCTAGGCATTCGAGCGAAGGACGATTGAGATGAGACGCGGTTTTGATCCCCCCCAAGACAAATTATAGCGGTATCGACTCACTGTTAGTCCGCGGTCCCAACAGCCCAAGGACTCAGGTTGAACAAACCGCAAAAAATGGTTTTGGTCGATATTTATTTTGTTTTAAAGTTTTATCTAGAAGAAGGCTAGTGGAACAGGAAAAGTAATGTTGAGGAATTGGACTGATCAGGCAATTTCAAGCTCTCTAACTTGGTACTTGGTAGGAGGGATGGGGGGGTATTCTACAGCTCAATGCTTTTGACCTGTTAGACCATTCTGCTCCACGGTTAATTTGGATCAGAGGAAAAACCGCCATCTTCCCAATACTGGGCCGATGGTGTCATGAAAAAAGTAGTCCAAATTGATGTTAAAGACCAGTTTCCGTTTTTTCGATTGGGAAAAGGAAGAAATCGGATTCAAGCAGTTTTTTTCTTGAAGGGAGCTGATTCCAAAAGCTGGGAGGGAAACTTCTCCAATTCCTACGCTGAAATGGTACATTTACTCTGTGTCCCCCCTGTCCAACCCAAGTAGCCGCCATTTTTTTGGAACAATTTATTATTTCATCCAGAAATTTTCGAGATTCCTATTTGTGTGCCCTAACGAACTCCAAAAGACTTATAATTACGATAGTAAGGTATCATTTTCCCAAAGGAGTTAACACTCTACTTGATTGATGCCAATCTGATGAACCTAAAATGGAAAGCTGATCCATTCACATACTTTTTTGTGAGAAGTTCCTAACCAGTCGATTGGTAGTAAATGGTTCCTAGACCCAGCTAATGTTTTTTCGGACTTGGACATCTTTTGGGTGCTGAAGTTGTAACCCCGATGACGTGAGAATTTTGGGAGTTACTTGGGAAGGTAGGTAATATTGAACGGGAGAATCCTCAGTGTACAGCTGGACACAACCTTGGATGGTACTTAAAGCATCTTTTCCGTCAAGTCATTAAGAAAGTTTCAAAATCCGCAGTATTGTCGACGCATTGCGACGTAATCCAAATAAGCAAGCGTTCTTTGGCTTCTCACCGTGACTTGGTATTTTGGTTTATTATTTTCAATAATGAACCTTTGGAATCGACCAAGAAAAAATTTTTTTTTTACACCCCCTCAAAATTTGTTGGTTTACGTTTCAAGGTTCGTAGAATCCAAAAATCGAATAAAAATTTGGCCGTCCGTCCGCCGTCCGCGGCACTTTCAGTGGCGCCTCCTCCAGGCAAACATAGCAAACACTGTTTGCCTTACTACAAATATGCAAAATAAATAAATTAATTTTTGTTGAGATTCTCCTACATTTCCATTTTTTGTAAGTAATATTTAGCTGATTTTTAAACTTTTATACGATTTAGGGACTATTTCATTATTATCAAGGAAGTTAGATTAAATAGGAGAATGGAATAAGAAAGTACGTATTTTGCCTTGGATACTAACCCGCAACACACCAGAGACTTGGAGAGGTCGGTAATGTAGATGATTGCGGATGATAAGCGAACTAGCGCGGGGGCTGGTCCTCCTTGCATCGCTGGATGCAAGGCAAGCAGTTCAAACAAATGAATTTTTCGGGACTGTTTAGAGTGAGAGGCGACGATCGGCGGGGTGGCGGGGGGTCAGCGCGGTATCAAGTATTGCCATACCCCCACTACCACCATGGCAAACAGTCAGAAAACTGTTTCGTGACCTTGAATGCAGAGGAACTTGGAAGATGAGTCATGGATACTAATTAGCCCACGCATGAAGACATAACATATCCATTCACCCACATTATCTCAAGGAAGGAAGGCAGTTCGTTTTTTCGCCGCCGCAAATAGCAGCTGTTTGACGTTGACTGGTGTCCCGTTCCCAATTTTACTGTATTTCACGTTAAGTACCTACCTAATCGTTTTTCTTGTTGATAGACACTAGGAAATAATTGCAAAACATTGTAGAATGAAGGTTTCACATCTTATTAGGTCTAAATTCAGAGTCTCCCTTTTTGGTTAATTGCTTTCAAGAAAAAGGTTTGACCACCCTCAAATTTGATGGTTTACGTTTGTGGTAGGTAAGTACGTGTACATTTTGAAAATCGAATGTATAAAAAAAATCAGTCTGTCCGCGGATCTCTCCTAAATTATCATGGATCGATTTTGATGAAATTTGGTATGTGGGCTCCATATGGGGTCTAGTTGTGCTTTTGGTTGATGTAAGTCACTTCTAAGCGGTGAAACGGAAGGGCTGAAACTTCCAAAGGCACCCTCGCTCAAAAACTCTCGATATGAAGGTAATGATTTTTCACAAATTTAAGATTGTACCATTGAATTTTTAGAATCGAATGAGACTACTCATAGCTTTGTAGGACAAACTGTTCGCTCCCTACGAGAACTTAAGGGTGCCAGAAAACCAGAAAAACGAGTGTGAATAGCAAAAGAGGCGTGATCGCCTTTCAAATTTTAGTTAACCAAAATGCGTTCACCGATCGTTTCTTTGGGATGTACTCGGTTTTGCTTCCTTAGCAACTAGTAATCAAATTTCTAAACGAAGGAATTCTTTATTTCTTCCAGTGGAGTGTGGAGCGTTTAATTCTTCCAAATAAACTTGATTGTGAAGGTAAAACATGGTTGGTTGGTGGTGACAATAGCAAAGCTGAGTTTTTTGCTGGGACATGATCAATACAGAAAAAAATGAACCTTTGTGTAATAATTTGCAGCCTAGCTGTTTGCCTGACGAATATTATCACGCGACGCCCCTGGGCACTTTCCCCACTTAGCATTGACCGATTTTGATGAAATTTGGTATGTAGGCTCCATTTGGGGTCTAGTAGTGCCCCGAAGATTTTGTTTGATGTAGGTCACTTCTAAGGGTCGAAAAATAAATTTTGAAATTTTGAAAACGCCCTAGGTAGGTACCTCAAAAAATTTTTATATAAAGGTATTGTTTTTCCATCAATTTAAGATAGTATAAAATTGTTAGAGACCACGCGGAGCCCTGTACGACAAACCGTTCGCTCCCTACAAGAATTTAAGGGTTGGACGTACGATAAATCAGAAACACGAGTGTGAATCGCAAAAGAGGCCTTATCTCCGTTCAAATGCTAGCTGACCAAAATGCGATCGATATAGAAAAATAATAAACCATTGTGTAATAATTTGCAGCGTTTTTTAGTCAGAGGAGGCAATGAAAGCTGTATAGATAGTACCGTCACTGCTCTATATCAGAAAATAGTTTTTTAATCATTACCCATGGTTCCAAGTCTGTAAGTACGAACTCCTAAGATTATAAGAAACCATCTAGGCTCTTATGCACCCACGATCCCTGAAGATGATACGCATCCAAGTAATAAGTCTAGAATGAAATAAAACGTAAAATGTGTTGGATAATTTTGAATTTGGAAGAAACAAAAATGGTCTCTTTAACATTTTGGTAGGTTTGGAATTTTTAAAAAGTGATTTATTCATTAAACTCTGCAAGTGGGGTTCGGTAATTAGGGAAGATCAACTCGAAGCAGGAGGTAGTTGAGCCTTGAGGCACAGTTTCATTCCCACCAGTCCATTAAAACTCTTTAATAAGGTTGAACCAACTCGTATCAACTAGGCGGTTTCCTACCATGGTACAATAAATAACAGGATTTCTTACCTATAGTCCAGTCATAGGAAAAACGTCTGCCAAGTGGGTGTGGCACATAGCTTCCTCGTATCCATAACCCGATTATATAGATGATCCGATGCATAGTAGTTAATCTCAAAACACCAATCTCTAAGTACCTTCCACTACCCTCATAGGGGACCATCTACACGCTAATCTGGACAATCCTAGAAAATTTTATCAAATTCGGATGAAAAATGTAATTGTTATGGCTGTTACAAGGTTTTTACGTATGCGCATGCGCAGTGGCTACTATCAGTCCGAAGGTGATGATTTTCATAGGGGACCATCTACAACCTAATCCGCATAATCCCTAAAAATTTCATTGAAATCGGATGGAAAATGTAGAAGTTATGGCCGTTACAAGGAATTCACGTTTGCGCATGCGCAGCGGCTACTATCAGTCCGGGGGTGATGATCTTCATTGGGGACCGTCTACACACCAACCCGCACAATCCCTGAAAATTTCATCGAAATCGGACAATAACTTCGTATAGTTATGCGCGTTACAAGGAATTCATGACAGACACACAGACAGACAGACACACAGACACGGAACCAAAATTGTTCAGAAAGGTCTAAAACGCAAAACGCGAGTGAAAATTTTGATTTTGGAGAACTTTTTTTTTCGTCCTTGAAAAGTGAAAACAAAGCTTCCGCTACCTTGGTAGACTCGGAAGCAAAATTAAAGTAGATACCTAATGAATTTTCGAATTAGTGGGGGGAAATAAGAATGGTGTAGGTAGTTGCCTGATATTCTCCATTTTTTTCTTTGTTGAATGAATCTGAAATGAATCTCTGTTGAAGTGCAATCACAAATCTTTCAGTAAAACTCTCAGTCTGAGATTCTCAGACGTGCTTCCTTGAAAAAAAAAAAAAAAAGTCTTTCAAAAAACCTTATTTTTGGATTCAACCGGGAAAACCTTCTCATGACTTTGACACCGCGGAGTGGGGACTAAGTCCTACTTGTGATGATCAGAGCAACAGGAAACCCACAAAAATATATGCTTCATTACTGTGAAATTAGAGAAATAGGTACAAGTATGCAGACGCTGAAAAACATATTTCATTATTATTTCAATTATCACCATTATTTTTCAACGTTTTTGACTTGAATATGTCCTCGATTTCAGTGATTTTAAAGCTTTTAAAGATTTTAATCGAGGCTCTCCCGCCAACACAAGTGAGGACAGTATTTATTTTCCTAATGAAAATACGGCTTAACTAAATGGATTTTTGAACTGAAAACTGATATAGGGAAGAATCTGATGCCAAAGATACGATATTCCGACCCTTGAGGAATTTATTCGTTAAGATATACCCTTACCGACTACGATTTTAAGGCTAAATGTCCCGACTTTAGTTGTGAAATCTGCCACCACGTGGCAGCACCAAAATGAAGAAAATTTCGTTTACTCCTCAGTTGAGAACGGATCGAGATATTTTAGTTCTGCAAACGGATTTCTTGTCAAGATCACCGTAGAATTCCGGGTAATTGGTTTAGAAAGTGTGCAAAAATTTTTTGCACACAGTTCCAGCAAAAATTTGTTCAAATTTTGAACATTTTCGAAAAGTGGCCTTATAGCCACTTGCAGAACCTCCATCAGAATACGAATCCGTTTGCGGAATTTTTCTAACTTGATCATAGCCGTCGGATTCACGTTTTTACGATTTGGAGAGGTGGCGAGGGGGGCGATCATGGGCTGGGGGGGAGGGCGGCGATCAAACGCCCCGCCGCCCGCCCGACCTTCACATTCATGTTTTGCTAGTACGCACCCTTTGGTCTCTATTCCTTTTCCTGGCCTCCTAATAGGTAGCTACCATCAACCTTCCCATTTCCAACTCCTCTGTCTTGAGGTTGATCGAATTGGGCGAAATTTCCATAAAAATCAAGACACATAGACAAATAACTTATGAGAAAGATTCTGATAATGGTTTGGTAGCATGTTATACATGTTATTGATTGATACTGGGGCGATGATTTTCATAGGGGATCGTCTACTCGTCAACTCGCATAATACCCCTCAACAATTTTCATCGAAATTGGACATCAACTTCGTATAGTTTCGGGTGTTACAAGGATTTCATGACAGACAGGCAGACACGGAACCAAAATTGTTCAGGAAGGTCTAAAACATAAAATTCGAGTAGGAATCCAAACCAAAGGAGGTAGGTACTTTTTTAAACGTTGAAAAGTGAAAACAATAGTAGCGGAAGTACTGTTCTAACTTTTCAAGGATGAAGAAAAAAAAATATCTCCAAAATCAAAATTTCCACTCGCGTTCTACAACTACAACTTCCTGAACAATTTTGGTTCCGTGTCTATCTGTCTTTGAATCTGTCGTGAAATCCTTGTATCGGGCAGAACTATAAGAAGTTATTGTCCGATTTCGACGAAATTTTCAGGAATTGTGCGGGTTGGCGAGCAGATGGTCCCCTTTGAAAATAATCACTCCCGCACTCAAAACGTGAATTGTAACAGTCTTAACTTCTTCATTCCCCATCTGATTTCGATGACATTTTCAGGATTATGGAGATTGGGGTGTAGATGGTCTACTAAAATCACGGCCTCCAAATTGACAAAAGCATCTGCGCATGCGCAAACATTAAATCCTTGAAACAGCCATAATTTCTACATATATCATACGAATTAGACGAAAGTACTGCTGCCTATAGTATTCGAACGTCAACAGTGCCCGATGTACCCGGGATCGCTAGCGAATGAGAAACGTGTGCGACCTTGAACTCTTCTCGAACTTTTTGAGTAATCCGAAAAGGTAAACACGTAGGGTTGCCATCTATATGGTAATTACCTTGTAAGACCACAGCACTATCCCTAGTTCTAGGATATTTATTAGTGCACTAACGGTAATTTTGGGACAGTCATGTTTGTAATTAGAGTTATAATTACATGAAATCAAAAATGACATTAAAAAACAGAGAAAATTGATAATTTAACTCTTAGAAGAGAGAATTCGAGAATAAAAATTCAGACACGGGGGATTTTAGTTTCAATTATTTAGATTTATTTTGATATTATTTCAAAGATATTTGAATTTTTGGTAAATAATGAACAGGTGTTTTTACCTTTTTCAACACTATTGCAGAGTGAATTACCTACTAATTATTTTTTCATCGTCATTAGCTGTTCACAAAATTTGGAAATCAACGTCAAACGTCAAGAATTAGCTCCTCAAACCATCTATTGCTAGTGCAACTAGAACGGTGTGAGATGGCTTTTGCAACTAGATTTTGTACAACGAAACTTGAACAACTAAGTAGGTACCTACCTAGTCCATGTACAGTGAACTGAAATTACCACAATTTCTGAACCAACTATTTAGTAGTGCAAACCATTATCTAAATCAAATTAATGCAGAATCTTTCTCATAAGTTATTTGTCTATGTCTTGCTTTTTATGGAAATTTCGCCCTATTCGATCAACCTCAAGACAGAGGAGTTGGAAATGGGAAGGTTGATGGTAGCTACCTATTAGGAGGCCAGGAAAAGGAATAGAGACCAAAGGGTGCGTACTAGCGAAACATGAATGTGAAGGTCGGGCGGGCGGCGGGGCGTTTGATCGCCGCCCTCCCCCCCAGCCCATGATCGCCCCCCTCGCCACCTCTCCAAATCGTAAAAACGTGAATCCGACGGCTATGATCAAGTTAGAAAAATTCCGCAAACGGATTCGTATTCTGATGAAGGTTCTGCAAGTGGCTATAAGGCCACTTTTTGAAAATGTTCAAAATTTGAACAAATTTTTGCTGGAACTGTGTGCAAAAAATTTTTGCACACTTTCTAAACCAATTACCCGGAATTCTACGGTGATCTTGAAAAGAAATCCGTTTGCAGAACTAAAATATCTTGATCCGTTCTCAACTGAGGAGTAAACGAAATTCGGCCCCGATGGTGCTGCCATCCCTCATTTCAGAATCACACTAAAACATCGTGACATTTAGCCTTAAGAAGAAGTTACAAACCGCGTTGGATAGATGCACATGTTTACTTAGGTAAGGTAAAGTTGTGTAATAAATTCCTGCGTTCTAAGATAAAGAGAATACACGGTTGTGCACAGCACACCGTCTGTCTGAGAGGACATTCCTCATCGACGGTTCATCATCTGGAATGCGAGTGGCGACACCTAATGACACAATGCGAGATCGATTGTCGACTACCATAAAAGGTAAGCAATGTAGGGCTGGCACTGGCTTAGTTGGAGAACAGAAATTTACTGGATATGCTGACTTTTAAATAGGAAAATGAGGTCGGTATGAAAGGTCCCTCACAAACGACAAACACCAAAGCTAGAGAAGGAGTACTTATGTTGTGCCAACAAAACTTCTCTGTTTGTATATTTATATCCCGATATATGGGTGGGCTTTTACTTAACGATCTGTTTTGTAAATGTTCCTCTCACATCCTGTAAACATTATATTTGAGGCCTCTGATTGATTGATGGTGTTTAGTTATCTGAACAGGGCATGGATTAGGACCATGTCGGTCCTCTCTTGCACCCCCTGACCCCCTGTACAAATTAGTATAATATTTATCACCGGGCAGCCGTTTGAGTAAATTCTAAAAAAAGTGCTCAATTCAACCACTACACACATTTTTTTAAAACTTTCGATATAAAAGTACCTGTTGTTTTTTATGAATTTGAAATAGTTTCGAATTTTCGAATCGAATGAGACCACCCAGAGCTCTGTAGGATCAACCGTTCGTTCCCTATGATGTCTTAAAGGTTGAACTTGTAATAATCCAGAACCACTATTTTCGCAAAATATTGTTCACTGACGGAAATTGGCCTAATCGATGTTCAATAATTGTCCATTTCTTCGAATTGAGTTTAATATTCTGTTTAATATTACGATGCTTTTAACACAGAATGTGTTTTTGCGATGACCTACCAAAAAAAATCGTCACGAAAAAGCGACAGAAAAAACCGTTACGCGCCTTTTATAATGATTTTCACGTGCAACCAAGCCGTTGGTAAGGAAATAGAACTCCCGCAGTGTTCATAGCACAGAAATTGTTCACCATTCGTTGGAAAGCTCTCAATTTATATAGTATTTTTCTTGTAGTTACATATTTATTTATATAACATTTATAGGGTTTTAGACCAAATCAAATGTCTAACAATTATTTATTTTATTATTGCCAAAGACTCCACATTTATTATTGTTGTTTTTTATTTAACGGATGACTAGCATCGCAAAAATACATTCTGTGTTCCTATGATTTCATACAGAGTATGGAAAAAGAAATAAACCGGGGGGTGCAGGGGGGCGGAGCCCCCTGCCGAGGCGCAAAGCGCCGAGTTTGTTTCAAAATGCTTTTTCTCACAATGTTTTTCGTTTCAAAATTTAATTCAGATGAAAAGGTGAAAAGTCTGCCAAGTGTGTGGCACATAGCTTTCTCGTAACATGATTGGATATAAGCTATTAGTAGGTCACCAGAACTACAAACTAACCAACCAAGATTGAGAAAAATCGGACTACAAGGTATTGAGAAAATTATTTTTAAACGGACCTATCCAAGATTTTGAATGCTCATTGTAGGTACTTATGATTAGGTAACAAAATCAAATGTAAATGGGCTGTACAAGACAACTCAAACCATTCCTAAACATTTCAATGAAATCGGGAGAAAACGGTGGGAATTATGAGTACAAGGAATTTTTTAAGTTTGCGCGGAGGCTGGTACCAAGGGAAGTGTGCCAAGTGGGTGTGGCACATAGCTTCCTCGTATCCATAACACGATTGTATAGAAGATCCGATGTATAGTAGATGATCTAAACTTGCTAAGTACCTACCACTACTCTTCAAACTTGGTGGCCAGATGACGACGTTATTTATAGGGAACCATCCAGAGTCTCAGTCATACTATCCGGACTAGCTTCACATAAGTATCTTGGAAAATTTTACATGTTTGCCGATGATGTGGCCCTTGTGAACACGGGAGAAACCTGGCGGGAGGCCCATGAAAATGCTGAGAAGGATCTGCGAACCATCGGACTGTGGATGAGCCTCCACAAACTCACAACCAATGCGACCAAATCGGTTTTCATGAATATCTCGAGGAAACCCGATTTGTCATCTATGGGCTATGAAACTCTGATGATACATAGTTGCAGCGATTCTCCTTGCAGCTGTCCGAAAATAATGAAAGTGGTTAGTCTACCCGTGTTGATAGATTGTCATATGAAATGAGATCATCACATTCAGAATCTATGCGGAAAACTGAGGAAGTGCGCTTACGTATTGTTTAGAATTAAATTCCTATCGGAAGAACTGAAAATAAATATTTATCAAGCGCTATTTGAGTCGATCTTGCAATACGTTATAATCATTTGGGGAGGTACATTCAAGTATTTAATAGATAAATCATTTAAAATACAAAAAATCACTTTACGGGAGCTGTTCCACAGACCTAGTCGCTACCCCAGCGGAAAATTATTTAAAGAGTTGAAACTTTCAACTGTCTACCAACTATATGCTAAGAATATGCTCAAAATAATTCAGAAACATAAACATATATTTTTAAATGACGTTAGGCAGAGAAAATCAAGAAATTATAGACTCAAATTACCTAAAGTGAGGAACAAGTAAGCACAAATGACCACCAAGTATAAAGGGATGCAAATGATAAATAGGGATTTCGAAAGGATAAATGATATACTACATATTAATAATAATAAATTGTTTAAAAAAGAATTGAGCAAATTTGTGGCTGAGCGACCTTTTGAATATTTTATAAATTAAACTAGGATGACCGAAGGAAATACAAGAGAGGATTTTTATTTTATCTTATGTTTACTCTGCATCTAGCCGGAACCAACTCCGTGCTGGGCCACAGTGGTTTCACTATCCAGCACGGTCATCGCAATTTAAACTTTTGAAATTATTATTGATTTACCAGAAGTGTTTATTTTAGTTTCTATGTTATGTACCATTTGAATAATGATGGCAATAATAAATTTCAATGTCAATTTCAATCCCTGAAAATCCAATCTTATTGAATGAAAACTTTAGAAGTTACGATTATTGAGGGTTTCAACTTGGCGGACGCGCAAAGGCTACCAATAATCCTGCCATAATGAATTTTATAGGGGGCCATCTACCTCAACTAGAACAATCTCTGCAACTTGCATCAAATTCTGACAGAAAATTTAGGAGTTTCGTTGTTACTAAAGTTTTATGTTCGCGCATGACGTATGAGCGTCCGGTTAACTCTAATTTCGATCAATCCAAACAAAATTAGTGCGTTATCTTCAAGTGAAGTTAGATACTAGACACTTAGGTATCCTGAATTGTTATAAGAAATGAGAGAAGCTGTGAGAAAAGATTCGCACGAATGGGCGACAGCATTCGTGTTTCTTGCGAACGATCGAACATCATTTTGTCGGAAAAACGGACTTGAAAAACCTTCTAGTTGCCCTTCGCGGCAGAAACTGATTCCCATATAAAGACTACAAATACAATTGAGTTCAACGCTGTAATAAAAGTTTCTAAAAACGTTGATGTAAATAGAGAATATCTATTGAATAAGTCAGGTAAATAGAAACCTTAAGTTCACGTAAGAAGTCCTTTCTTCATCTCAGTGAGCGCACATATTCAAAATTCCATGAAAAGGCTCCATATTATAAAATAAATGTTACTAAGATTGTTATTATAGGAAGTGTTGTCGTGGGTTTACATAAGAGCTAATCGAAAGTCCTTTTTTTCAACCCCGTAAGCAATCGAATTCGTTTAATTTACGTTTCCCCGCCTTCTATTTAAACAATAACCTAAATACTAAAATAAAACTGAAGAATAACAGAAAACCCGAAAAACGGTACCTACCAGAAACCAAAGGCTGCAGAGCGAGCAAAACACGCGACCTCCCAGAAGTTTCTTTTGCATCTCTCCCGTGTGTAGGTACCATTTCTTCTGCGTGTTCCTCGCCTGTAGGAGCTGGCTCTGTTCTAAACAGATACATTTTAATGAAAGCTAAAACCAGAGCCTAATCAAATTTATGTCTTCCACTATGAGTAGAAAAACGGATCTCCGTAAGTGAACAATCTTTTGCGATACACACTCTTGTTTCTGATTTATTGTTAGTCCAACAATGTAGGACTAACCGTTAGTCTTCATGGAACAAACGGTTTGTCCTACATAGCTCCGGGTGGTCTCATTCGGTTCTAAAAATTCAATTCTATTCTAAATCGGTGAAAGAACAATGCCTATATATCGAGAGTTTTCGAGCTAAAGCGATATGAAAATTACAACCCCTATTTTTACACCTCAAAAGTGACTGACATTAACAAAAAGCTCCGGGTCACCAAATAGAGCCCTTATACCTCATTTCATCATAATCGGCTCAAGGTAACTAAGGAAAGTCCGTACTGTAGACGGACGGAACATTTTTTATTCGATTTTGGATTCTACGTACCTACCTACCTTGAAACGTAAAGCAACAAACTTTTGGAGGGGGGGGGGGGGATTTTTTTCTAGCTCGATTCTAGAATCCGAAATATGTCTATCGGCATTTAGTGCTCATTGATTGATGGATGATCGAAACTTGTCTGACGTAAAGGAGGTCCAAGTCGAGCCTCCACTTATTGAATGATTTGCGATGCTGATGGATTTCACAGATTGAGCCTTCCCCTTGATTGAAGTTCGAATGCGTCATAAGAGGTCACCAAAGGGGACAGTTGATAAATAAGCGGATCGTTCCTCCATTGACGTCATCACCTAATAATTTATTAATTGGGTAGTTTGATGGCTCGAGGGTTCACTAAAAAAATGACCGAGGTTGATAGCGGTGGAGGGCAACAAGTGAACCTGGTTTTGCAACTAATAAACGCCGTAAGGATCTCAAAAAAACAGTTCATCGTTCAAACCAATCTGAGATATGTGTACAAAGGTGTATAAATTGAAGAAAGACTCAAAACAACTACAAGGTACCTACTTACGTCGGTAAGTAGGTACTTAGCGACTACTTAGTTTACCTTACCGTCTCTCACGGACGTTATTTTAGCCAGGTCCTAGTTTTGCTTCCGAGTCTACCTAATAGGTAGCGGAAGCTTTGTTTTCACTTTTCAAGGACGAAAAAAACAGTTCTCCAAAATCAAAATTTTTGCGTTTTAGACCTTTCTGAACAATTTTGGTTCAGTGTTTGTGTGTCTGTCTGTCTGTCTGTCATGAATTCCTTGTAACGCGCATAACTACACGAAGTTATTGTCCGATTTCAATGAAATTTTCAGGGATTGTGCAGGTTGGTGTGTAGACGGTCCCCTATGAAAATTATCATCCCCGGACTGATAGAAGCGACTGCGCATGCGCAAACGTGAATTCCTTGTAACGACCATAACTTCTAGATTTCCCATCCGATTTCAATGAAATTTTCAGGGATGTTACAGGTTAGTATTTGGATGGTCCTCTATGAAAATCACCACCTTCGGACTGATAGTAGCCACCGCGCATGCGCAAACGTGAATTTCCTTGTAACGGCCATAACTTCCACCTTTTCTACCCGATTTCGATGAAATTTTCAGGGATTATGCGGATTAGATTGTAGATGGTCCCCAATGAAGATCATCACCCCCGGACTGATAGTAGCCGCTTCGCATGCGCAAACGTGAATTCCTTGTAACAGCCATAACTTCTACATTTTCCAACCGATTTCAATGAAATTTCCAGGGATGTTACTGAGTAGTGTTTAGATGGTCCCCTATGAAAATCATAAAGAATGGTTCTTCATAGAGGGATTCATTCATAGAGGGATGGTCCCCAGTGAGAATCTCGAATCCTATTCATTGCATCACTAGGCCTCAATAGCTCAGAGGTAGGGCATAGACCTGTCCCCCAGGGGTTCCGGGTTCGAATCCCAGCCGAGGCTAAGCATTTTTTTGATCCAATCACATACATCTACTCACTTAATTTTTCATCCGAATTTGATGAAATTTTCTAGGATTGTCCAGATTAGCGTGTAGATGGTCCCCTATGAGTGTAGTGGAAGGTACTTAGAGATTGGTGTTTTGAGATTAACTACTACGCATCGGATCATCTATATAATCGGGTTAAAGATACGAGGAAGCTATGTGCCACACCCACTTGGCAGACGTTTTATTCACGTTATAGATTACAGATATCCTAAACCCTCCCCTCTCGCCGTGAAATTGATTGAGCTAAATAAGTAAATATTTAACGATCGCAAACATACATTTTTAAGAGTTGAGCCGTTCAGATTTAATAGTTGGTATAGCCTTGGTCCCCTGCAGACTGGTGAGCCATCGTTTTTTTTTTTTTTTTTTCATCATTTTTGAATTTTAGATCTTTGTAGATCATTTTAGATTTTAGATTTTATTCATTTTTCATATTCATATTCATTTTTTCTTTAGATCTTTGTCACCATTTTGTGTTTTAGATTTCCAAACAAAAACAAATTCTCTTTAGGAACAACGTAAGAATAAATAAATATTATGGCAAACTGAATAATAACTCTGCGGAAGATCATAGAATAATAGGAATGTTTTGGGCTACAGCTCGCTCAGCTGATCAGGGACGAGCTCAGTTTGTAATCTGTATTCAGCAGCTACTCAGAAGCTCCCTGTAGAATTTCAGCTTCGTGTGGCACCAGGAGCAAATATGCTCACTGAGCTATCTACACCACATGACGAATAATAATTATTCGAATAATAATTATTATTATTTGAAGCTTCATAGCGTAATACGAGTATCAAGCAGAATTTTGGCTCAAGGGTCTTTTAACTGGCTCCGAATCACATTTAGAAGTTGGAAATGCATAAAAATGTGCTGCTCTTAGCTCGTATAATTTAGGAACTCCAAGTAGTGAAAAGTTAAGAGAGTGAGAAGTTAAGAGCTTCAAGAGAGTGGGATCGGACCTGAAAGAGCCTAAAACTCGCAGATTTCCTTTTAAATTCCATAATTTTATCAAGATTCCATTATTTTGGCACCAGTTACCTAATGAATTACTACGAACGCATTGTTCTCATTACGAATGAACAAATGGCCGATTGTGATATTAGAAAAGCACAAAACGTATCAAACTAGAGTTGGGTACTTACTGTAATGTAATGTTTTACGAAAATACGGGCTTCCTTTCAAACATAATAGTAGGAGTGATTGTTAGATGTTCGATCTTGTTCAATCGTATTCCTGTTTATTTTCCAATGCATAATTTTTTTTAAAAATTATCTTTTTGGTTTCAGTTATTTTAATCCCCCGCACTCGAATCTGAGATTCGAACGGGAAGGTCAACCATGTTATCCTCCTTCATAAACACTTGAGTAGTTAAAGATGAAGAAAATACGGGTTTCTTAATATCTCCCTTGTACCTGTAGATAATTTGATACTGACGTAGGAACACAGTTTTGAAGAGGTACTGGACTAAAGATGACGCAAAACGAAAATTACGTCGATTGCCATATTGGACTGTTTGGAGATTTCCCCATTTTGGTTTATTATTTTCAATAATGAACCTTTGGAATCGACCAAGAAGAAAAAAATTTTAACACCCCCTCAAAATTTGATGGTTTACGTTTCAAGGTACGTAGAATCCAAAAATCGAATAAAAATTTGGCCGTCCGTCCGCCGTCCGCCGTACGCCGTACGCGGCACTTTTGCCACTTAGCATTGACCGATTTTGATGAAATTTGGTATGTAGGCTCCATTTGGGGTCTAGTTGTGCCCCGAAGCTTTTGGTTGATGTAGATCACTTCTAAGGGTTCCAAAATCAATTTTGAAATTTTGAAAACGCCCTAACTCAAAAAATTTCGATATAAAAGTATTGTTTTTCCTTCAATTTTGGATTCTATAGAATTTTTAGAATTTTTTGAGACCACCCGGAGCTCTGTAGGACAAACCGTTCGCTCCCTACGAAAATTTAAGTGTTTATTTTGAAATATATATATAAATCAAAACACGAGTGTGAATCGCAAAAGAGGCCTAATCTCCGTTCAAATTAGAGCTGATCAAAATGTAATCAATAGATGGTGATTTTGATTTTTTTAAAATTTTTTTTTTTTTTTATGTTTTTTGATTTTTTTTTTTTTCCTTAATATTGGATGGTTGGTGATTTTGTAGACGAGTGATCTATATAGAAAAATAATAAACCATTGTGTAATAATTTGCAGCGTTTTTTTCCTTTGTTTGGAATGCTTTTGGTTTATTATTTTCAATAATGAACCTTTGGAATCGACCAAGAAAAAAAAAATTTAACACCCCCTCAAAATTTGATGGTTTACGTTTCAAGGTACGTAGAATCCAAAAATCGAATAAAAATTTGGCCGTCCGTCCGCCGTACGCGGCACTTTTGCCACTTAGCATTGACCGATTTTGATGAAATTTGGTATGTAGGCTCCATTTGGGGTCTAGTTGTGCCCCGAAGCTTTTGGTTGATGTAGGTCACTCCTGAGGGTTCCAAAATCAATTTTGAAATTTTGAAAACGCCCTAACTCAAAAAATTTCGATGTAAAGGTATTGTTTTTCCTTCAATTTTGGATTCTATGGAATTTTTAGAACTTTTTGAGACCACGCGGAGCTCTGTAGGACAAACCGTTCGCTCCCTACGTAAATTTAAGGGTTTATATTGAAATATATATATACATATAAATCAAAACACGAGTGTGAATCGCAAAAGAGGCCTAATCTCCGTTCAAATTAGAGCTGACCGAAATGCAATCGATGGTTGGTGATTTTGATTTTTAAAAAAAAAAATTTTTTTTTTATTTTGTTTTTATTTATTATTATTATTATTTTTTTTTTTTTTTGATTTTTTTCTTCATATTGGATGGTTGGTGATTTTGTAGACGAGTGATCTATATAAAAATAATAAACCGTTGTGTAATAATTTGCAGCGTTTTACAATAGAGATTGAAAGAGTGAAGAAGTCTGGCAAGTTGAGGGAGCAATATTGCTTCTGAATATAAAATAACATGGACGAATAAGTAGAATTACTCGGCGTGGAGAAGATTGATGGTATACTATAAAACAATATATTATTTCAAGATAAATTGTCCATAGTGTCTACAATCATCGATAGGTGAAAGTTTGCCGGATTGACAAACATCAACATGGTTTGGAAGTTGTTCCCGATTATGTCGATGATTTTTTCAAATTTTCATAAGTAAATAAGTAAGAGGCCAATATGTGGATGTTCGGATCGCGTTGAAATCAATAAGCAATAATTTCGGGCCAGCCTCGAACCACCCTCCGACTTTGAGCTAAATAGGGCAGAGAAAAAGATAGGATTAACAGGTTTACACATTCACAGACTTTCGTTATTATTGATCCGATGACGATGAAAATCATTGGGGCTGCTGCGCCGAAAACCTGAAACTTCTTCAAAATTTGACAATGATTTCGGACGAGGAATCGAAAAGAGACAGACCAAAATTTTGGATTTTTTCACTCACTCGGCAGACGTTTTTAGGTCGTCCGTATGCTATTAAGACTAAATGTCAAGAGTTTAGTTGTGAAATCTGCCACCACTTGGCAGCACCAAAATGAAGAAAATTTTGTTTACTCCTCATTTGAGAACGGATCGAGATATTTCAAGTCCGCAAACGGATTTCTCCTCAACAGTATCGTAGAATTGTGGGTAATTAGTTGAGAAAGTGTGCAACAAATATTTGCACACTGTTCCAACAAAAAGTTGTTCAAATCTGGAGTCATGAAGGACCACACTCAACGGAGAAAAGAAACGCTGCAAATGATTACACAGTGGTTGATTATTTTCCTGTATAGATCACTTGCCCAAAAAGAATACAGCTTTGTCATTGTCACTACCTACCAACTATATTTTCTTCTTCATAATTAAGTTTATTTTGAAAAAATAAAATCTTCACACTAAATTCGAAAAAATTCGAGGTTGTGGGATCCTTTATTAGGAAACTTGATTACTGGTTGCTAAGAATGCAAAACTGAATTCAACACACAGAAACGAACAATCGCATTTTGGTCAGATAAAATTTGAACGGAGATTGGACCTCTTTTACGATTCACACTCGTGCTTCTGATTTATCGTGATCCAACTCTTCTTCTCATGGGGAGCGAATGGTTGGTTCGACAGAGCTCTGGGTGGTCTCATTCGATTCTAAAAATTCAATACAATATTAAAGTAGTGTTTTGAAAATTTCAGCCTTTATTTTTCAACCCTTAGATGTGGCTGATACCAACCAAAAGCTTCGGGCACAAAAAGACCACAAATGGAGCCCTCATATTAAATTTCATCAAAATCGGTCCATGGTAACCAAGGAAAGTGTCCTAACAAATTTTGATTAGGATGGGGGAGGGGGTTTAAAAATGTTTCCAAGTCGATCCCAAAGGTTCATTATTGAAAATATTAAACCAAGATACCACATAATCCGTTTTAGACCGTTATAAATTCATATCCTTAAAAAAAAACAGGTGTATGACTGTGTGTGACAAAATCTCCTGTCCCCAGACCTTAGTTTTGTATTTCGACGTGGAAATCTATTTGTGCACTACCTCGCCGAAATTTCATAATTGGAGTTTGAGGTGGAGGGGAAAATGAGGTAATTTAGAGAAAAAAAAATGCTCATTCTGACAGTAAAAATCGGTCAGCAAGGTACTTAAAGATTGATGTTTTGAGATTAACTACTATGCATCGGATCATCTATGCAGTCGGGTTATGGATACGAGGAAGCTATGTGCCACACCCACTTGGCAGACGTTTTTTATTTGACGTAATGTACAGTATCGAAATTCGAAGGTAGAGAAGGCGAGTGAAGACTAAATTCACAAGATAAACAATTTTTCAATATTTAAGGTTTACTAATGGAACCCAAGCTTTGAAATTGAGAAAACATTATCTGTACACTGGATTTTTATGAACTATTCTTTGTTCCAAATCACCAAAGTGTTGAACCAAATCACTGGTTTCACCATGGTGCCAGGACACCAAAAACTGTGTATTGTGTGGATTTGTTAGTGTTTTACCTACGGATGTGGTCTTCTACGGACTACCTACCAAAACTGACAAAATTTGTTAGTTTTCACTGACAAACTCACTAAACTTTCATTTAATGAAAGTTAACGTTTTGACGTAACACCGCTGATGTGCTAGACAGGCATTGTTGGTGTTGAGGTTTTTTCCATTTCTCAAAAATCAATCCTTTTGTTAACTTCGTAGACTAAAAAGGAAAATTCTTCATTTCCATAACCAGATGGTATGGATGAACCGATGCAGAGTAGCTAATCTCAGAACATACATTTCCAAGCAGCTTGGACTACCCTCATAGGGTCCAACCCTCACAATCCCTGAAATTGTCATCAAAATCGAACAAAACTTCGTATAGTTTTTTTTGCCCTGTATAAGGATTTCATGACAGATTATAAATCCTCGTATAGATAATCCTTGAAAAGAGAAAACAATGCTTCCGCTACCTTGATAGACTCGGAAGCAGTAACATAGAAGAAGGTCAAGAGAGATTAGTTGGTAAAAACGCTGCAAATTATTACACAATGGTTTATTATTCTTTATTTTTCTATATAGATCACTCGTCTGCAAAGCCACCAACCATCCAACATGAAGAAAAATATCGATCGCATTTCGGTCAGCTTTAATTTGAACGGAGATTAGGCCTCTTTTGCGATTCACACTCGTGTTTCTGATTTATCGTACGTCCAAACTTTAAATTCTCGTAGTGAGCGAACGATTTGTTCTACAGAGCTCCGGGTGGTCTCAAAAAATTCTAAAAATTCTATAGAATCTTAAATTGAAGGAAAAACAATACCTTTATATCTAAACTTTTTGAGTTAGGGCGTTTTGAAAATTTCAAAATTGATTTTGGAACCCTTAGAAGTGACCTACATCAACCAAAATCTTTGGGGCACAACTAGACCCCAAATGGATCCTACATACGAA
>CM019181.2:53777053-53882624 GCA_009739505.2 Apolygus lucorum | reverse complement strand
AGCCCACTCCTCCGTCAATGAGACTGCCATCCGTGTAAATCTTGAAGCAGGGAGCAACATTTTCTTGAGGTGAAATGTCCACTACATTAGAGGGATGGGGCCATCTATGAGGTTCAACCGGCAAATCCACGGACCGGCCACCAAACTGTCCATGACTCCTCACCGACCGAAAAATAACGAGCCTCCTCCACTATTCTCAAATCGATTGGTTCGTTCCCAGCTATCATCCCGCATTAGGCATCCAGAAAATATAGGCATATAGAAAATAGATCCCTCCCTTCCAACCATGGGTAGGTACCTACTAAGGCATTTTTGAACATTTCAACCCTTCATTTCCATTTGGTTGGTGGCTGGGTTTGAAATTTTCAAAATGCCCTAGTAGGTAGTAGGTACCTACGGATGGTAGGGAGGGATCTATACAGAAGGGTGATCTATACAGGAAATAATAAACCTTTGAGCAATGATTTGCTGCGTTTTACTAGGTAGTTGGTCTGAGGATGACAGGGTTGATATAATAATACCGCAGTTCTGGTGTGTACCTTTACTACTACTAAACAAGTACATAAATACTTGTTAAAACTACCCACCAAAATATGAGTATAATACAGCATAAGATCTTGGGAAACTGATAATTATTAAAATCATTTCAAGCTATAAATCGGTCTGATTGCGACGTTAGTCTACCGGCTAAGGGCTAACCTTCACGAACCCTGCGAATTTCATAAAATAGCACCTTGATTTCATACAGGCTTGACTTCACCGTTTTGCCGAAATCCGAATAATCCACTTTTAGGCGTGGTGATTTTGTGTAAATAACGCACTTGAAAATACTCTTGTAATAAACAAAGTAATAAAATACAACTAATTAAACACTTGTAAATAAATTCAGCCGCAGCTTTTCAGTTAAGTGTGTCGTATTTAAAAAGAACGGATTTCAGTTTTAGAAAATTTTGAAAAAGTTCATTCTAAAAATTTAGCTTCTTTTCCTTGAAAATTCGCTAAAAGGAATTTTGGACTTTTCGGATTCGGTACCTAGTTTTGTTGACTCTCATTTCCAGATCAAAAACCCTACTTGGAACAAAAAATTGGATTTAATATTATTTACCAAAAATATTATGATTAACCGAGAGTGTGGGTTCATTTACTAACGAATTTTTTGCTTGATTGCTAAAGAAGCTCAACTGTGCGACATGGGTGAAGAAACGAGAAAAACGCTGCAAATTATTACACAATGGTTTATTATTTTTATTTTCTATATACAGGGTGTCCCCGAAAACGTTCCCCCCCCCTGCTAAAATCGTCCAGGTAGTGGTAAAAAGAAAATTTTTTTTTTGAACCTTCATGATTTTTCCCAAGGATCTCAAATATGACCACGGTGCGCATTGCGCACGTGCGCAATCGTGCGCAACGCACACCAACTTCGTTTTTTCAAATGAGACCCCCCCATTTTTTATTGCAGATTCGGATTCTACGTGAAATTTCATGAACATTTCACCCCTCAGCCGATTTTTTTTGTTGCGCGCAACCCGCTCAGTGCGCGCTCAAAGATGCGCAACCGCAAGGTTGTGTCAAAATGTGCATGTACGAAGTACCTAAGTGTGACACATGATATTTCAGTATTTTTTTACGCTGAATCACGTGGTGATATTAGTTTCTTGATTTTACTGCATTTTTATCAAATTATCGACGAAAAATGAACTTTAAAAAAAAGGAAAATTGCATTTTTACTCATTACGCATCTTCTGTGCTTCTGTGCCCATCCGTTAACTTCATCCTTGTTAATAAATTGTGGGACATGTTGAAATTTATGTTTTGACATTTAAAAAAAACTCTCCGATCGCACGTAATTTATTGCAGTATTCTAGAGAACCTTGCTTCATAGCTACCGATGTGTAGCTATGATTTTGTTTACTGGTTGCAAGCGTTGCATTTTTTGTGATAAAAAAAAGTGCTGCTAAAAATTCCTTGACCCCCAGCCAAAAGACATATCCATGTCAAAACGATTGTTTATCACGCTGGACTCTTCACTTGTAATTTCACAAGGACTCTCTTTTTGTAATTTCTCGTGAAAAAAACCGTCCTGTCTAATTGAAAATCTTTTTCGATTATCTTGGAAAAAAGTTTTTAAGTAGACAGGGTGGTTTTGCCCTTGAAAAAATGCAATTTTCCTTTTTTAAAAGTTCATTTTCGTCGATAATTTGATAAAAATGCAATAAATCAAGAAACTAACATCACCACGTGATTTAGCGTAAAAAAATACTGAAATATCATGTGTCACACTTAGGTACTTCGTACATGCACATTTTGACACAACCTTGCGGTTGCGCATCTTTGAGCGCGCACTGAGCGGGTTGCGTGCAACAAAAAAATCGGCTGAGGGGTGAAATGTTCATGAAAATTCACGTAGAATCCGAATCTGCAATAAAAAATGGGGGGTCTCATTTGAAAAAACGAAGTTGGTGTGCGTTGCGCACGATTGCGCACGTGCGCAATGCGCACCGTGGTCATATTTGAGATCCTTGGGAAAAATCATGAAGATTCAAAAAAAAATTTTTCTTTTACCACTACCTGGACGATTTTAGCAGGGGGGGGAACGTTTTCGGGGACACCCTGTAGATCACTCGTCTGCAAAGCCACCTACCATCCAACATGAAGAAAAATACCGATCGCATTTCGGTCAGCTTTAATTTGAATGGAGATTAGGCCTCTTTTGCGATTCACACTCGTGTTTCTGATTTATCGTACTTCCAAACTTTAAATTCTCGTAGTGAGCGAACGGTTTATCCTACAGAGCTCCGGGTGGTCTCAAAAAATTCCAAAAATTCTATAGAATCTTAAATTGAAGGAAAAACAATACCTTTATATAGAAATTTTTTGAGTTAGGGCGTTTTGAAAATTGGAACCCTTAGGAGTGACCTACATCAGCCAAAATCTTCGGGGCACAACTAGACCCCAAATGGAGCCTACATACAAAATTTCATCAAAATCGGTCAATGCTAAGAGGCAAAAGTGCCGCGTACAGCGGACGGACGGTCAAATTTGTATTCGATTTTTGGATTCTACGTACCTTGAAACGTAAACCATCAAATTTGAGCGGGTGTTAAAAATTTTTTTTTTCTTGGTCGATCCAAAGGTTCATTATTGAAAAGAATAAACCAAAATGCAAAAGTTCATTCGTGCAGAATGAGATAATGAGCGAATTTTCAAAGAAATCTTTGAAGCTACAGTTGAGAAAATCGAAATATTACTCGTAGCTATATGAGAGAGCAGTCAGCCTTGCAGTTGTGACGGATAGCACGAATCATTAAAATTATACGATCTTATTGACTGAGGAGAACTTATATGCCAGTTAAGGCGGTCTCATTAAGTGAATAAACAGGTTGATTTTGATGATTCCTGCGGTAATCTTTTAGTTTTTTTTCAATGCCTTGGGTAAGTGCACTGAATCATTTTCAAAAATCCTAGAAAATTTCAAATTTCGGTACATTTTTTTTACTTTTGGAATTAAACAAGTGGATGGGTGTATAGAAATAAATAAGAAGAATGCCTCAAGAAACATGAAAATTTGATGATTATTTCCCGAGGAAACTGGGGAAAACTGTTGAAGAAAACTGGCCAGCTATGAGAAGGCTGGGGGTGGTGGGTGGCAATGTTGCTCCTTTGGCGGGGGGGGGGGGGGGAGCGCCGGATCGTAGGAGATTAGACAAACCCGCAACAAGGCAGAGACGGCGACCGACTGAGACCCCTCTATAGAGATGCTCTGTAGGAAAACGTTTTATGATTTGAATCGGTTCGTTGGGTACCTGTTAGTACTATCCTAGTTTTGCACGGTACCTGGGTGTGAGCGTAGCTCAGGGGAGCCAAAAAAACTTCGACATTGTTGAAGTTGTGTTAGTTTTCCGCCTTTAACGTCGAAAAGGTGCATCCAAGCGTTTTGTCCACTGTATAACTGATGAAAGTCCATTAAATTCTTCGCCGAATGAGTACCACAACTTTATAATTCAATCAAGAGATACTAGTTGAAAAATGTCAAATTTTCCTAATTTGGACCAAAAATGGGGTACTTTTAGTTATTTTCCACCCCCTGCCATGTGATCATCAGTACCTCGGTACATGCGTTACTTTGCGTATGATAGGTAATGTTCAAATTTCTTAATGCCTGCCGTATCATAAAAACATAAACAATTGCAGTTATCTTATTGGAGGGATCACACATCAACAAGTTTTGTTGGGTTTCATGATTGGGTTAGAGATAGAACGGATATCGGGAGCTCTGCAGAGGGAGGCCGAACATCTTATCTGCATTTTACTTCAACGATTCTGAGAATTATCTGAGTTTGTGTAATCGTGACCTGGTAGTGCTGGTCTGTAGTACTCGTGGAGAAAACATTCTCACAAATTACGTAATAATGTAATCCTTTACACCAACACCCAGAATATAAAAAATGACTAATTCATACGGAAAATTGTGGTAATATTCCGCGCTGAGGCATCTGTCTGGGATTCGATAACATTGTATGATAAATAATAGTAACTCTTGTATTCGTCAATTGAACTACAGCTAAAATAAATTAAAACTAAATGACGTTGTGAATCGATGCGTTACTCAGTTCCGATTATGAAAGAACTCACTAACTTATCAACTTAGTGTGCACAGATATTCATAAATAGGGTATGAATGTGTATTTAAAGCACCTTCTTTTTTTCCTAACTCAGTTTTAACAACTTAATTTTTTTTATTTTCAATAAGGTAGTGACAAGATGCGACGAAAAATTAAGTTGTTAAAACTGAGTTTGGAAAAAAAGAAGGTGCTTTAAACCTTCTTTTTTTCCTAACTCAGTTTTAACAACTTAATTTTTTTTATTTTCAATAAGGTAGTGACAAGATGCGACGAACTGAGCAGTTTTTGCTATAATCACTCTACGTCTCACACAATCGAATTTTTCCCTAAACCTAAATTTTGTCCGAAGGTGCAATGTTTGATGAACCTCGTGATGATTGTACATCATTCATTTCCACCCTACACCAATGTAGGAGGTAATATACAAGTTGTATTGCAGAATCTCCTCTCTTCTAGACATAACTATCTCGGACTTGGGGTTCATCTACGTTTCTACGTTCTATTATAAATAAATCTTCCAAGTCAGATTGAGAATATTCCAAATCAAACTGAAAAATTTCCAAATCAATTTGAGAATTTTCCAAACCAATTTGAGAGCTCTGAACTTTTTTTTGACGCAGGTGTATTTGATGAAGAGACGAAAAAAAGAGGAATACAAGATGTAAAAAGATTCATTCGTTTTTTCAAGTTCATATTAAAATTATGAAAAAGCGCAGAAATTTAAATACATAAATTAAAATTCATAATGTCTATGAAAAATCAAATTAAAGAACGGCACTATTAGTGAAGTTCAATTTTAGCAACTAGGTAACTAATTGTTTTCAGCCTTCTGGACGAAGGTAGGAAGCGACAATTTGAGAAAAGGTGCAGCAGACGGGCTAAGTGCAAAAACGGATTGATAAGTGGAGAGTTCAGTTGACGTGATACCTACCAAGGTACCTGTCTCTCGATTTCGTTGATAAATAATAACGGCTAATCACTGTTCGTAGTTTCCTCATTAGAAATGGAAAGTTCTTAATTTGATTTGGAAAACTCACAATTTGATTTGGAAAGTTCTCTACTTGATTTGAAAGCTCATAATTTGATTTGGAAAACTCACAATTTGAATTGAAAAATTTCAATTTGATTTGGAGAGCTCATAATTTGATTTGGAAAGCTCCCAATTTGAATTGGAAAATTCTCAATTTGATTTAGACAGCAGTCAATTTGATTTAGAAAGTTCTCAATTTGATTTGGAAAGCTCACAATTTGATTTGGATTGCTCTCAATTTGATTTGGAAAATTCTCAATTTGATTAGGAAAGCCCTCAGTTTGATTTGGAAAGCTCATAATTTGATTAGGAAAGTTCTCAATTTGATTTGGAAAATTCTCAATTTGATTTGGGAAGCTCATAATTTGATTTGGAATGCTCTCAATTTGATTTGGAAAATTCTCAATTTGATTAGGAAAGCCCTCAGTTTGATTTGGAAAGCTCATAATTTGATTAGGAAAGTTCTCAATTTGATTTGGAAAATTCTCAATTTGATTAGGAAAACCCTCAGTTTGATTTGGAAAGCTCATATTTTGATTAAGAAAGTTCTCAATTTGATTTGGAAAGCTCATAATTTGATTTGGAAAGCTCTCACGTTGATTTGAAAAACTCATAATTTGATTTGGAAAACTCACAATTTGAATTGGAAAACTCACAATTTGAATTGGAAAATTCACAATTTGATTTGGAAAACTCATCATTTGATTTGAAAAACTCACAATTTGAATTGGTAAAATTCTCAATTTGATTTGGAAAATTCTCAATTTGATTAAGAAAACTCACAATTTGAATTGGAAAGTTCTCAATTTGATTTGGAAAACTCACAATTTGATTTGGAAAACTCACAATTTGAATTGTAAAATTCTCAATTTGATTTGAAAAATTCTCAATTTGATTAAGAAAACTCACAATTTGAATTGAAAAGTTCTCAATTTGATTTGGAAAACTCACAATTTGATTTGAAAAACTCACAATTTGAATTGGAAAGTTCTCAATTTGATTTGGAAAACTCACAATTTGATTTGGAAAACTTACAATTTGAATTGGAAAGTTCTCAATTTGATTTGGAAAACTCACAATTTGATTTGGAAAGCTCTCAATTTGATTTGGAAAACTCACAATTTGATTTGAAAAATTCTCAATTTGATTAAGAAAACTCACAATTTGAATTGAAAAGTTCTCAATTTGATTTGAAAAACTCTCAATTTGATTTGGAAAACTCACAATTTGAATTGGAAAGTTCTCAATTTGATTTGGAAAACTCACAATTTGATTTGGAAAACTTACAATTTGAATTGGAAAGTTCTCAATTTGATTTGGAAAACTCACAATTTGATTTGGAAAGCTCTCAATTTGATTTGGAAAACTCACAATTTGATTTGGAAAGCTCATAATTTGATTCGAAAAACTCACAATTTGAATTGGAAAATTCTCAATTTGATTTGAAAAACTCTCAATTTGATTTAGAAAACTCACAATTTGAATTGGAAAGTTATCAATTTGATTTGGAAAACTCACAATTTGATTTGGAAAGCTCTCAATTTGATTTGGAAAACTCACAATTTGAATTGGAAAATTCTCAATTTGATTTGAAAAACTCTCAATTTGATTTAGAAAACTCACAATTTGAATTGGAAAGTTATCAATTTGATTTGGAAAGCTCACAATTTGATTTGGAAAGTTCTCAATTTGATTTGGAAAACTCACAATTTGATTTGGATACCTCACAATTTAAATTGGAAAATTCTCAATTTGATTTGAAAAACTCTCAATTTGATTTAGAAAACTCACAATTTGAATTGGAAAGTTATCAATTTGATTTGAAAAACTCACAATTTGATTTGGAAAGCTCACAATTTGATTTGGAAAGTTCTCAATTTGATTTGGAAAGCTCATAATTAGATTAGGAAAGTTCTCAATTTGATTTGGAAAATTTTCCATCTGACTTGGAAAACCTACATGTGGGTATTGATTGTCATATCGGTACCTACATATCCGAACGAAAAATAAGGATGGATGAAAACGTGAAGGCTTCGTTTCGTGATTTCCGCTCATTGACCTTTCTTGATTGGTGGCGATTGGTTGATTGTTGGGGTTCTCAATTCCACTTCATCTCTGACACTGACATCTGAAGTGGGTTCAGCTACGTATTATTACTTTCACACAATGTGAGGTGCCAAATTCCCATATCAATATTAGGGGGATTTCTTCCGTTGATATGAAGAGATTGAAGTGTTTATAATTTATCAAACAGATAAACACCATTATGTCCCACTTTTTGGCGAGTCCTCTTCTAGGTGAGTAAGTGTAGCAAAGGTCAAAAGTAATCGCGAAGGTAAATCAACAATGCAATTTATATTAATAAACATTTTTATTCCTTCCTATCGAAGATCGGAGAGCTTTGTATTCGTGCACTAGGTCTATCAGGGTCCTCCAAAATCAAAAACTTCACTCGCACTTAGCATTAATTTCAGAGGTTTAACTTTAGCATTAACTTTAGTTAATGCTAAAGTTAATCAATACTAATCGCGGGCATCACTAAACTAAATCGTTATCTGATTTTGATTAAATTTCCATTGTTATTTCGCGTGAACCTCTGGACCTTCACAAATTTCATTAAACCATACGAACCACTGTGTTGCGTTCACGCACCGATTTTACCAAATACCTACCAATTTCTAACGAACTTAACGTCCGATTTTTCGCAAAATTTGAATCGTGGTTTCGGCCCATGGAAAATCACATTAATTTCCCCACGATCCGATCAGTAGGAGCAAAACAAGGAGCAGAAACTCATCAATTTATCATCAAAATTCAGTTTTATAGTGGGGAATTCATCAATATCCCTTAATTACACCTACATTTTTTCACCTTCTAATTTCCACTAATTTCATGTTTTTTTGCTAATTTGTAGGACTTTTTCTTCTAACATGCAGGGATCGTTTAGGAATAATACCAAGAACCCATCAAAAATCAAAGTAGGTTCTTATGTTTAAAAAACAAAATTTTGAAAACGCTGAGCTGACTAGAATACCCAGTCTTTATATTCTAATCTACTTACCGAACCTAGTTTTAGGGATGACCAAATTCGGAGTAGAAAACATATTGTTAAGTAATGAATGCATTCCACGGGACGTCCCATTGGTCAATTTAAACGAGTAGGTAAGCGATAAAACACATTACTATTAATTTATCTCCTCCTGCACAAAACTGTTTCACTTGATGTAATTTAGTTAGTATTTTGAGTAAGGAATAGTGGACTCCCCCCTCCCTTCCCTTAGCCACCATAATATTTCAAGCGGCACGTGAGCCTCGAGGGAGAGAGTGAGTTTATCTGCCATTACACATAAGTACATTGCAAGCATCTTTACAGTTGTATTGACATTATAGTCATGTTGTGTGCAAGAGTACATCGTGTGCACCAGGAGCTCGAGTTAGACCGGCATTTTAAAATCCATGATCTACGATACCCATCTTGCGAATTCGAGTTCCTCGGCAGAGTACATACGATTTTGTCGCAAATACATACACCTATGGTATTTTAAACGGATTTGGATTGAGAATGGTCTAAACCGGATTAGTGTGTGGTTTTTTTTTTCTGTTGAGTGTTGTCCAACTTCACCTCAGATTAGTCATACAAGGACGCCCAAGTCTTACTGTGGGACGTCCTAAAAAGTGAGAAACAATTTTATGCTATTTATTTCAAAATCATGTATTTACAGACAGCTATATAACAGTGTATTAAATCAAGTGTTTCAGTATCAAAAAAACTACAGACGGTAGACCTACAGTTCTACAGTCAATTCACTTAATAATGATTAATTTTTTTTTTTTTCCAACAAAAAAGTTTGTCAATGTTCATGTTGCGATAAATGTTCACTTGAAATTGGTTAGAATGGAGATAGTAATGCTTTCATGAGTCGTTCGGTCAAAAGTGACGGTCGGAGAAATAATGGAAACCTCCTGTAGATCATGATTAAATGGTAATAAGTTTGCATGTGTGGTGGGTTACTAATCATTTTGATGAAATTTACCCAATTTTTTACTCATCTTACTGATTCCACAAAAATAGGCGTTTAATAATTTTATCTCACACACTTCTTCTTCCGCTCAAAGGTGAAAGCTCCATGAATGGACAACCCTTCTCATCTTATCCTACAGACGTCACTCCAAGAAACCACACCGGAGAAAGCGCGGTTATAGTTTTGTAACAGCCTTCTGTCGATAGTATTCATTTGTGTTCAACAGTTTCACGGGAGGAGAATGAGAGGCATAGCTTCCACCACAAAGAAATCCTATTATTAGACATTTTCATTTTATTTTACTTGCTGAACGAATACAAAGATTTTCTCTCTTCCTTAGTGAGTAAATAAAAGTTCCATTCGTAGAGTACGGAATTCTGAAAAATCCATTTTGACCAATTGTCATCCATTTTCAACCAATATTGTTATAACAATTTGTCATTTCTGGTTTCATAATCTAATAGAAATTTTCAAGTCAACTCCTAGTTGATTACTAAAATTTATAAAAAGTTTATAAAATCCACATTAATTGCTATGCTTTACTTACTACTGAAGAGCTCTACAGGCCGATGTGGCCCTTGGCTTCCCGAACTCCCTTCCTCCACCGGCTTCTGTCTTCAGCCTGGTTCCTTCTGAGACCAACCACTCTCAGATCACGAAGGACCTCATCAGTCCATCGGCTTCTGGTTCGACCCTTTCTTCTTCTTGTGGCCAATCTGGCTCTCATCATCCTCCGCGGACCTTCCTCGGGTGGCATCCTTTCCACGTGGCCGAACCAGCGTATTCTTCCTGCTTTGATGAAGCGCACTATATCTTCCTGCCTCAATATCTCCTCTATTTCCCTATTCTTCCTTATTCTCCATCCAGATCTCTCGTGAATCGCTCCATAAATTCTTCTAATCACCTAATTGCTATGCTTTAGAGACCAGTTTTCTCTCTAAATGTTTTCTATCTACAAAACCAGTTTTTCATTCAAATGATAAAAAAAGTCTGCCAAGTGGGTGTGGCACATAGCTTCCTCGTATCCATAACCTTTTTGCATAGACGATCCGATGCATAGTAGTTAATCTCAAAACATCAATCTGTAAATACCTTGCACTACCCTCATAGGGGACCATCTACACGTCAACCCGCACAATCTCTGAATATTGTACAAAAATGAAGAAGTTATGGCTGTTTCAAGGCATTCACGTTTGCGCATGCAAACCATGGGGACCATGATTTACATAGGGGACCATCTTCCCCCCAACTTGTATAATTCCTGAAAATTTCATCGAAATCAGAACGGAACTGTAGAAGTTTTGGCTGTAAGAAGGAAATACTTGTTTGCACAAGCACAATGGCTACTATCAGATTGGGGGCAATGATTTTCATAGGAGACCATCCAGCATTATCCCCGAAAATTTCATCGAAATCCTCATCGAAAATGTCATCGAAATGAATTGTAGAAGTTATGGCTGTGGCAAGGATTTCATAACAGACAGACAGACACGGAACTAAGTAACAGTGGAAATTTTGATTTTGGAGAACATTTTATTATTATTATTTGACATTTTATATCTTTACTATGGCACATAAATGAAAAATCGTCACGCGGGGAGCGTTATGAGGGGAGCGTTACGCGGAAATTTCTGATGGTTACCGTACTAAAGACATAAAATGCCCCAATGTGTTGCAGACTCGTATGCAAGCGTTCTCTGGTTTTAAGATGAAACTCAAGGGGAGAGATTACACGTAAAATCCAACGTGCTCCAAAGAAGATTTTATGTAAGAGGAGACTAACAGAAGTTTTTTTTTTTTCAACTTTTAAAAGTGAGAACAAAGCTTCCAATACCTTGGTAGACTCGGAAGCAATTTGTGGTATTTACCTAAAAATGCCCATAATATTATGTTCTCCAAAATCTTGGGATGAGAATCTCAGTTGAAAATAATCTCTGTAGATCTTTTGAAAATTAGAGTACCTACTTTATAGAATTCAGATTGGCCAATTTTGGCATTGTGGCCATCATTTTGGCTTAGCTCTATTGTGCTTAGGAGAGTTTGGAGTGTTACATAAATACTAGTAGATACTTGCTAGAAGTATTATAAGTTAGTACTTGCAATAAAAAAGTTTTGTCAACAATTTTAGAAAAAATCAGTTCAATTAATAAAAAATAAACATTGTTAAGTAATGTATTGTTTTAATGTGCCAATCTGAATTCCAAATTTTTCTTGTATAATTTTTCAGGCAAATCAATATTAATTTTTGGAATAACTTCAAGTCTTCAATTATTACTGGAAGAAAATAAGTAAAATTTGAGACTAGGATAGGTACTACATTAATTGATTGTTTAAACGTAACAACTTCCTGGCCTAAAACTAGGTAAGTGCTCAATAAATTATAGACCTTTCTAAACCTGTATCTTCTCGGTTTTCAAGGGAACAAGAAATTCAATGCTTCGAACCGAGACTCTAGTTTTGGGGCTGTGAGGTGGCCATGGAATTCAACTGACCGCCTAGGCATTCGAGCGAAGGACGATTGAGATGAGACGCGGTTTTGATCCCCCCCAAGACAAATTATAGCGGTATCGACTCACTCCGCGGTCCCAACAGCCCAAGGACTCAGGTTGAACAAACCGCAAAAAATGGTTTTGGTCGATATTTATTTTGTTTTAAAGTTTTATCTAGAAGAAGGCTAGTGGAACAGGAAAAATAATGTTGAGGAATTGGACTGATCAGGCAATTTCAAGCTCTCTAACTTGGTACTTGGTAGGAGGGGGGGGGGGGTATTCTACAGCTCAATGCTTTTGACCTGTTAGACCATTCTGCTCCACGGTTAATTTGGATCAGAGGGAAAACCGCCATCTTCCCAATACTGGGCCGATGGTGTTATTTAAAAAGTAGTCCAAATTGATGTTAAAGACCAGTTTCCGTTTTTTCGATTGGGAAAAGGAAGAAATCGGATTCAAGCAGTTTTTTTCTTGAAGGGCGCTGATTCCAAAAGCTGGGAGGGAAACTTCTCCAATTCCTACGCTGAAATGGTTCATTTACTCTGTGTCCTCCCTGTCCAACCCAAGTAGCCGCCATTTTTTTTGGAACAATTTATTATTTCATCCAGAAATTTTCGAGATCCCTAATTGTGTGCCCTAACGAACTCCAAATTACTTACAATTACGATAGTAAGGCACTATTTTCCCAAAGGAGTTAACACTCTACTTGATTGATACCAATCTGATGAACCTAAAATGGAAAGCTGATTTTTTGTGAGAAGTTCCTAACCAGTCGATTGGTGGTAAATGGTTCGTAGACCCAGCTAATGTTTTTTCGAACTTGGACATCTTTTGGGTGCTGAAGTTGTAACCCCGATGACGTGAGAATTTTGGGAGTTACTTGGGAAGGTAGGTAATATTGAACGGAAGAATCCTCAGTGTACAGCTGGACACAACCTTGGATGGTACTTAAAGCATCTTTTCCGTCAACTCATTGAGAAAGTTTCAAAATCCTATTGTCGACGTATTGCGACGCAATCCAAATAAGCAAGCGTTCTTTGGCTTTTCACCGTGACTTGGTCTTTTGGTTTATTATTTTCAATAATGAACCTTAGGAATCGACCAAGAAAAAAATTTTTTTTTACACCCCCTCAAAATTTGTTGGTTTACGTTTCAAGGTACGTAGAATCCAAAAATCGAATAAAAATTCGGCCGTCCGTACGCGGCACTTTCCCCACTTAGCATTGACCGATTTTGATGAAATTTGGTATGTAGGCTCCATTTGGGGTCTAGTAGTGCCCCGAAGATTTTGTTTGATGTAGGTCACTTCTAAGGGTCGAAAAATAAATTTTGAAATTTTGAAAACGCCCTACCTCAAAACATTTTGATATAAAGGTATTGTTTTTCCATCAATTTAAGATAGTAAAGAATTTTTAGAATTTTTAGAGACCACGCGGAGCCCTATACGACAAACCGTTCGCTCCCTACGAGAATTTAAGGGTTGGACTTACGATAAATCAGAAACACGAGTGTGAATCGCAAAAGAGGCCTTATCTCCGTTCAGCTGCTCAGTTAGCTGACCGAAATGCGAGCGATATAGAAAAATAATAAACCATTGTGTAATAATTTGCAGCGTTTTTTAGTCAGACGTGGCAATAAAAGCTGTATACAGCTGTATACAGCTATTTTTCTGATATAGAGCAGTGACTGTACTATCTATACATAGATAGTACAGTCACTGCTCTATATCAGAAAATAGTTTTTTAATCATTACCTATGGTTCCAAGTCTGTAAGTACGAACTCCTAAGATTATAAGAAACCATCTAGGCTCGCATGTACCTACGATCCCTGAAGATGATACGTATCCAAGTAATAAGTCTAGAATGAAATAAAACGTAAAATGTGTTGGATAATTTTGAATTTGGAAGAAACAAAAATGGTCTCTTTAACATTTTGGTAGGTTTGGAATTTTTAAAAAGTGATTTATTCATCAAACTCTGCAAGTGGGGTTCGGTAATTAGGGAAGATCAACTCGAAGCAGGAGGTAGTTGAGCCTTGAGGCAGTTTCATTCCCACCAGTCCATTAAAACTCTTTAATAAGGTTGAACCAACTCGTATCAACTAGGCGGTTTCCTACCATGGTATAATAAATAACAGGATTTCTTACCTATAGGCCAGTCATAGGAAAAATTAAAGTAGATACCTAATGAATTTTCGAATTAGTGGGGGGAAATAAGAGTGGCGTAGGTAGTTGCCTGATATTCTCCATTTTTTTCTTTGTTGAATGAATCTGAAATGGATCTCTGTTCAAATGCAATCACAAATCTTTCAGTAAAACTCTCAGACGTGCTTCCTTAAAAAAAAAAAGTCTTTCAAAAAACCTTATTTTTGGATTCAACTGGGAAAACCTTCTCATGACTTTGACACCGCGGAGTGGGGACCCAAATCATGGAGAAAAAATATTCTAACAACAAAAAGAAAAAATAGGAAATTTTGCCAATTTGACAAAAATGACACTACGACATGATTTTTTCACCCATAAGCACCCTGACAATAGTTTTTTGTTGACACTATAAAGATGGAAAATTTGACGCCTTTTCCAACGGTGCCCTTATTTTTACAAGTTAACTGTAAATTTAGGTAGTTATAGTAATTTTACTAGATATAAGTCGAAACACGAAAAAAATCTTAAAATGGGAAAAAACAAGAAGAATAGACTCTCGATTTTTTCGGTCCTTAACATGGGACACCCTAAGTACGACCTCGTAAGTAGTTATTGCTGACATTTTGGTTAATTTACGTACTTATGTAATTTTGGTATATTTCTGCGTACTTATTTTGGTTAATTATTTTCCATTCGCGTGTTGAGGTATTCCCGTCTGGAATTACTACAAATGTTCTTGTGGCTAGTGTCAGGTATGCGGTACCTATGAAAAATGTTGGACCCACAATTGCAATCGCTTGTCATCGCCAAGTTCTGCTAATTTTGCGATTTTGCTTCGAATTTTCATTACATTTTTTCAACAAAATATTAGCACAGTTAAATAGCAGAGCTGTAACAACAGAAATGAGACAGTGAGCTGAAAGTTTTGATAAAACACACGATGATAACCCAGAAAAAGATGATAATTTGCAAACAAGGAAATGCTTAAGGTAGCTGTAATATTATGATGGATATTTATTTATATGAGGATCAAGGAATCATGAATAAACGACTAAACTAGGGATGAAAATCAAAAATCGATTTAATCGAAAAATCGATTTTTTACCTCCGATTTCCCGATTTTTTGGAATCGATTAGTTGGACCGATTTTTTTTAGTGAAAATCGATTTTTGGAGCCGAAAATCGATTTTTTCAGGGTTGGGGGACCTTATCAATGTTGTTAACTATCACTATCAGATCAGATTAGTTCGAGTTCATTCGTTATCTTTTATTTGTCATTGCTTAATCTAGTGCTTCGTTAATCGTTTCGATCATTTTCACTGTTTTTACCATGCCACCAAAGAGTAAGTGGTGGGCTTACTTTGAAAGAGTGGACGGTCAGTTTGCGAAGTGTAAAGCCTGCCTCAGTCTGATTAAAACGTGTGGAAACACCTCAAACCTCAAGAACCACACTGAAAAGCGGCACCCCTCGTTGGTATCCAAAGTTATTCCGTCTGTGGTCGATGACATCGATGTCGAATCTCCCGATGAAGATGAAGATATTGTTCGCTCCCCCAAGAAACAGAAGAGTACAGCAGCTGCATCCCAAAATGTCCCACAAAGCTCAATTCAAGCGAAAATACAAACCTCATCACCTTCAACCAGCGCCACCACTCATCATTCTCAATTTCGACAGGGATCAATAAAAGAATCGTTCCAACTTATAACCGAATTCCAGAGAGGTGGAAACAAGAACTATGAGGTAACTGCTGCTATCGTATACATGTTGTGTAAGGACAACTTGCCTTTTACAACAGTAGAGAAACCCGGTTTCCTCAAACTCCTCAAAACTGTTGCTCCCCATTATAAAGCTCCGTCCCGCATCACAATAAAGAAGATGATTGAACAAAAATTCGATTTCATTGCCAACGAATTCAGAAATAAATTTATGGGTGTCAGTAGCTTCACCTTGACTACTGACATATGGACAGACACTCAACAAACACGCAGCTTCTTGGGTGTCACTGTGCACTTTCCCGATGAAGAGAAACTCGTTTCCTGTACTTTGGGGGTGCTTCAACTGAATGAAAGCCACACGTCACAGTATATAGCTGAACAGCTTTTGAGTACACTAGACAAATGGGACTTGCAAAAAGAAAACGTCCACTGTGCCGTAACTGATGGTGGCGCCAACATGGTGAAAGCCATCGAAATCGCCTTTGGCAAAAAAAAAAAACACGTTTGGTGTTTTGCACATATCTTGAATCTTATAGCGCAACGTTCGATTTCAAATGATCAGTTGAAAAGTTTGATTGGTAAAGTAAAATCCATAGTAACATGGTTTAAACGGTGCGTCAGTGCCAGCGATCAGTTGAGAAAAAGCGAACAGAACCTGAAGCTGATACAAGAAGTAGAAACTAGATGGAATTCGACGTACGCTATGATCGAACGTTTTTTGACACTCGCTCGAGAGATTAACGGCATAATTCTGTCACACACTTCGGCACCACCCATGACAACAGCAGCAGAAAATGAACAACTGAACGAGATCCTTGAATTGTTGAAACCTCTTGCCATGGCCACCAATGACATATCTGGTGAACTATATATGACCAGCTCTATAGCAATTCCAATATCTTCCAAGCTGCATGACAGAATAGAAGCCTCGCAGCCTAAAACGAAAATAGCTAGAAATTTGAAGACAGCACTGCTTGATGAAATTAAAAAAAGATTGGCTGACATTGAAACGGTCCCTCATCTAGCAATAGCCACAATACTGGACCCCCGGTACAAAGCTGTTTACTTCAAAAAACCTGAAGCGATCGGCAGAGTAATGATGGACGTAAAAAAGTTGATGAAACAAGAATCCGCTCATTCCCCATCACGTTCACCAGGTAAGATTTTCATGTCTGTTTCAGGCGATTCTCTCAAATATCTAGGTACCCACATAAAAAAATGGTACAAACTATGCCCTTTTGAGGTGATTAATTTTTTGTTTCTGCAGATCAAATTAACGCAATATTCATCACATTTTATCATGATTTTATAGGTTCGGCAACAGACAGCGATGACAGTGGTCCCAAGGATGACTCTCTCTTTGGCGATCATTCTAAAACTGTCCAAAGACATTGGAAAAACAGTGCACACTCGTCGGTCGACACCGGAATGCCTGATCAGTTAGCCCTGTACATGAAAGCGCCAGCTGAATGTGATCTCAAGAAGTCGCCACTCACGTACTGGGCGAATATGAAGCCTGCCTCCCCTGAACTCTCTCAGATAGCAATTCGCTATGTTGCATCTGTTGCCACCTCCGTTCCTAGTGAGAGGCTTTTTTCAAAGGCTGGACTGATACTCACTCAGGAGAGAAACAGACTGAGCAGCAAAATCCTATCCAAACTTCTTTTCTTACAGAGCGTTCCAGAACACTATTTTTTTTGAAGTGTAAAAAAAAAAACACGATAAACTGGACTGTACAATGTTTTGAATAAATACAATTTCTTGTATTCATCCTTTTTTTCACTAGCCCTCTTGGATATCAGACTCCATGATACAATTAAGTAGGTGTATTTCAAAAGTTATAGTTATATATGGGTTTTCTATGGTTTTAGGTAATTGTTTGCCAAAATCGAAAAATCGATCTTTTAGGGCCGATTAATCGATAACATCGATTTTGGTTGGCCGATTTTGAAATCGATGCTAAAATCGATTTTTGGCCTTCGATGTTTCATCCCTAGACTAAACACAACAAGAGATGATGCGGAAGTGGTGTAATGGAGGTTAGACATGATACAGCTGATTGGGAAGTATGATCATGGGGTTATAACTGGGTGAGCGTCGCGGCGGTCCTACCTACACAGCTATTGACGCTATTACAACTCTTTTTTTTTTTTTTTTTACAAAATTAGTGCAGTCAATAATGAAGTTGTCAATTCAAAGAACGTCGAAGATGCTTCGTGTTCCGTCGAAGTTCTCTTGCAGAATTATCTGGTGAAATGATGTAAGAGCGAGGCTGAGCTGCAGCTCGGATGACAGTGGCTGGTTTCCAAGATCTTGGAGAATCCCAGTATAGTACTCTCTCTCCTGGTGTAAAGGAAATTGAGCTGGATCTGGCAGTACGATCAGCATAGTATGTCCCTAAGTCCTACTTGTGATCAGAGCAACAGGAAGCCCACAAAAATATATGCTTCATTACTGCGAAATTAGAGAAATAGGTACAAGTATGCAGAGGCTGAAAAATATATTTCATTATTATTTTAATTATCACCATTATTTTTCGAAGTTTTTGATTTGAATCTGTCCTCGATTTCAGTGATTTTAAAGCTTTTAAAGATTTTAATCGAGGCTCTTCCGCCAACACAAGTGAGGACAGTATTTATTTTCCTAATGAAAATACGGCTTAACTAAATGGATTTTTGAACTGAAAACTGACATAGGGAAGAATCTGATGCCAAAGATACGATATTCTGACCCTTGAGAAATTTATTCGTTAAGATATACCCTTACCAACTACGATTTTAAGAAGAAGTTACAAACCGCGTTGGATAGATGCACATGTTTACTTAGGTAAGGTAAAGTTGTGTAATAAATTCCTGCGTTCTAAGATAAAGAGAATACACGGTTGTGCACAGCACACCGTCTGTCTGAGAGGACATTCCTCATCGACGGTTCATCATCTGGAATGCGAGTGGCGACACCTAATGACACAATGCGAGATCGATTGTCGACTACCATAAAAGGTAAGCAATGTAGGGCTGGCACTGGCTTAGTTGGAGAACAGAAATTTACTGGATATGCAGACTTTTAAATAAGAAAATGAGGTCGGTAAGAAAGGTCCCCCACAAACGATAAACACCAAAGCTAGAGAAGGAGTGCTTATGTTGTGCCAACAAAACTTCTCTGTTGGTTTATTATTTTCAATAATAAGCCTTTGGAATTGAGCAAGAAAAAAAAATTTTAACCCCCCTCAAAATTTGATGTTTTACGTTTCAAGGTACGTAGAATCCGAAAATCGAATAAAAAATTTTCCGTCCGTCCGCCGTACGCGGCACTTTTCTTAGCAACACTGGACCGATTTGGTTCAAATTTGGTATATGGGCTCCATTTAGGGTCTAGTTGTGCCGCGAAGCTTTTGGTTGATGTCAGTCAATTCTAAGGAGTGAAAATTAAGGGTTGAAATTTTCAAGAGTGCCCTAGCTCGAAAACTCTCGAAATAAAGGTATCTTTTTTTCACAAATTTTAAATAGTATTGAATTTTTAAAAATTTTTGAGACCACCCGGAGCTCTGTAGGACAAACCGTTCGGTCCCTACGAGTACTTGAAGGTTTTCCTTCGATAAAACAGAATCATGAGTGTGAATCGCAAAAGAGGTCTAATCTCCGTTCAAATTTTATCGGACTAAAATGCGATCGCTGTTCATTTCTTCGATTTGTATACAGTTTTGCCTTCTGCGTAACCAGTAATCAAATTTCTATATGAAGCTTTCTATTTTTCGAATCGAGTGTGAAGCGTTTAGTTCTGTCTAATAAACTTGATTGTGAAGGTGTGAAGGCAGTATAGTGTGGTAGGTATTACCTACCAATAGTTAGTACTAGGTAAAAAAAAAGTTGGTAGGTAAAAAACGCTGCAAATAATTGCTCAAAGGTTTATTATTTTCTGTATAGATCACCCTTCTGTATAGATCACTGGTTCTCCATCACCTACCACTATCTGTATTCTCCCTTGACCTTCCCTCTATTTTTCGAATTGTATGTAGCTACCTTGAAACGCGAAACATAAAATTTTTGGTTTGCTTTGAGCAATGCCTTCGGAGCTCACTCAGCTGATCAGTGATCTGAGGAGTGAAGAAGATCTCCTCGAATGCTGGAGACGCCTGGAAGAGCACTTCCATTCAATAGGATTGAAATTGGCTTTGGAGCTCACTCAGCTGATCAGTGATCTGACGAGTGAAGAAGCCTTTGAGCAATGATTTGCAGCGTTTTTTACCCACCAACATTTTTTTTACCTACCAACTTTTTTTTACCTACCAGCTAGGTACTACCTACCACACCATACTGGCTTCACACCTTCACAATCAAGTTTATTAGAAAGAACTAAACGCTTCACACTCGATTGGAAAAATAGAAAGCTTCATATGGAAATTTGATTACTGGTTACGCAGAAGGCAAAACTGTATACAAATCGAAGAAATGAACAGCGATCGCATTTTAGTCCGATAAAATTTGAATGGAGATTAGACCTCTTTTGCGATTCACACTCATGATTCTGTTTTATCGAAGGAAAACCTTCAAGTACTCGTAGGGAGCGAACGGTTTGTCCTACAGAGCTCCGGGTGGTCTCAAAAATTTTTTTAAATTCAATACTATTTAAAATTGGTGAAAAAACGATACCTTTATTTCGAGAGTTTTCGAGCTAGGACACTCTTCGAAATTTCAACCCTTAATTTTCACCCCTTAGAAGTGACCTACATCAACCAAAAGCTTCGCGGCACAACTAGACCCCAAATGGAGCCCATATACCAAATTTGAACCAAATCGGTCCAGTGTTGCTAAGAAAAGTGCCGCGTACGGCGTACGGTGGACGGCGTACGGCGGACGGACGGAAATTTTTTTATTCGATTTTCGTATTCTACGTACCTTGAAACGTAAAACATCAAATTTTGAGGGGGGGTTAAAATTTTTTTTTCTTGCTCGATTCCAAAGGCTTATTATTGAAAATAATAAACCAAAAAATGTTGGTTGGTAAAAAACGCTGCAAATCATTGCCCAAAGGTTTATTATTTTCTGTATAGATCACCCTTCTGTATAGATCACTGGTTCTCCATCAATAGCACCTACCACCATCTGTATTCTCCCTTGACCTTCCCTCTCAAATTTCAGCTTCCTGCGTTCAATAGGATTGAACATGGCTTCGGAGCTCACTCAGCTGATCAGTGCTCTTCCAAGCGTCTCCAGCATTCGAGAACATCTTCTTCCATCTTCAGATCACTGATCAGCTGCGTGAGCTCCAAAGCCATTTTCAATCCTATTGAACGCAGGAAGCTGAAATTTGAGAGGGAAGGTCAAGGGAGAATACAGATGGTGGTAGGTGCTATTGATGGAGAACCAGTGATCTATACAGAAGGGTGATCTATACAGAAAATAATAAACCTTTGGGCAATGATTTGCAGCGTTTTTGTATATTTGTATTCCGATATTTGAGTGAGCTTTTACTTAACGATCTGTTTTGTAAATGTTCCTCTCACATCCTGTAAACATTATATTTGAGGCCTCTGATTGATTGGTGGTGTTTAGTTATCTGAACAGGGCATGGATTAGGACCATGTTTGTCCTCTCTTACACCCCCTGACCCCCTGTACAAATTAGTATAATATTTATCACCGGGCAGCCGTTTGAGTAAATTCTAAAAAAGTGCTCAATTCACTCACTACACTCATTTTTTTTAAACTTTCGATATAAAAATGCCTTTTGTTTTTTATGAATTTGAAATAGTTTCGAATTTTCGAATCGAATGAGACCACCCAGAGCTCTGTAGGATCAACCGTTCGTTCCCTATGATGTCTTAAAGGTTGAACTTGTAATAATCCAGAACCACTAGTTTCTCAAAATATTGTTCACTGACGGAAATTGGCCTAATCGATGTTCAATAATAATTATTGTCCATTTCTTCGAATTGAGTTTAATATTCTGTTTAATATTATGATGCTTTTTATTTCAAAATGCTTTTTCTCACAATGCTTTTCGTTTCAAAATTTTCTTCAGATGAAAAGGTGAAAAGTCTGCCAAGTGTGTGGCTCATAGCTTTCTCGTAACATGATTGGATATAAGCTATTAGTAGGTCACCAGAACTACCAACTAACCAACCAAGATTGAGAAAAATCGGACCACAAGGTGTTGAGAAAATTATTTTTAAACGGACCTATCCAAGATTTTGAATGCTCATTGTAGGTACGTATGATTAGGTAACAAAATCAAATGTAAATGGGCTGTACAAGACAACTCAAACCATTCCTAAACATCTCAATGAAATCGGAAGAAAACGGTGGGAATTATGAGTACAAGGAATTTTTTAAGTTTGCGCGGAGGCTGGTACCAAGGCAAGTGTGCCAAGTGGGTGTGGCACATAGCTTCTTCGTATCCATAACACGATTGTATAGAAGATCCGATGTATAGTAGATAATCTAAACTTGCCAAGTACCTACCGCTACTCTTCAAACTTGGTGGCCAGATGACGACGTTATTTATAGGGAACCATCCAGAGTCTCAGTCATACTATCCCTGAAAATCCAATCGTTATTGAATGAAAACTTTAGAAGTTACGATTATTGAGGGTTTCAACTTGGCGGACGCGCAAAGGCTACCAATGATTCTATAATGCATTTTAAAGGAACCATCTACACATCAACTAGAACAATCTCTGCAACTTGCATCAAATTCTGACAGAAAATTTAGGAGTTATCGTTGTTACTAAAGTTTTATGTTCGTGCATGACGGATGAGCGTCCGGTTAACTCTAATTCCGATCAATCCAATCAAAATTAGTGCGTTATCTTTAAGTGAAGTTAGATACTAGACACTTAGGTATCCTGAATTGTTATAAGAAATGAGAGAAGCTGTGAGAAAAGATTCGCACGAACGGGCGACTTAGCATTCGTATTTCTTGCGAACGATCGAATATCATTTTGTCGGAAAAACGGACTTGAAAAACCTTCAAGTTGCCCTTCGCGGCAGAAACTGATTCCCATATAAAGACTCTAAACTACAAATTGAGTTCAACGCTGTTATAAAAGTTTCTAAAAACGTTGATGTAAATAGAGAATATCTATTGAATGAGTCAGGTAAATAGGTAAGTACCTTAAGTTCACGTAAGAAGTCCTTTCTTCATCTCAGTGAGCGCACAAATTCAAAATTCCATGAAAAGGCTCCATATTATAAAATAAATGTTACTAAGATTGTTATTATAGGAAGTGTTGTCGTGGATTTACATAAGAGCTAATCGAAAGTCCTTTTTTCAACCCCGTAAGCAATCGAATTCGTTTAATTTACTTTTCCTTGCCTTCCATTTAAGCAATAACCTAAATAATGAAACAAAACTGAAGAATAACAGAAAACCCGAAAAACGGTACCTACCAGAAACCAAAGGCTGCAGAGCGAGCAAAACACGCGACCTCCCAGAAGTTTCTTTTGCATCTCTCCCGTGTGTAGGTACTATTTCTTCTGCGTGTTCCTCGCCTGTAGGAGCTGGCTCTGTTCTAAACAGATACATTTTAATGAAAGCTAAAACCAGAGCCTAATCACATTTATGTCTTCCTCTATGAGTAGAAAAACGCTGCAAATTATTACACAATGGTTTATTATTTTTCTATATAGATCACTCGTCTAAAAAATCACCAACCATCCAATATGAAGAAAAAAGAAAGAAAAAAAAAAAAACGTCTGCCAAGTGGGTGTGGCACATAGCTTCCTCGTATCCATAACCCGATTGTATAGATGATCCGATGCATAGTAGTTAATCTCAAAACATCAAAACAAGTTAATTTGTAACATCCCTGAAAATTTCATTGAAATCGGATAGAAAATGTAGAAATTATGGACGTTACAAGGAAATTCACGTTTGCGCATGCGCAGTGGGTACTATAAGTCCGAAGGTGGTGTTCTTCATTGGGGACCCTCTACAACCTAATCCGCGTAATCCCTAAAAATTTCATCGAAATCGGGTGGAAAATGTGGAAGTTATGGCTGTTACAAGGATTTCACGTTTGCGCATGCGCAGTAGCTAATATCAGACCGGGGGTAATGATTTTCATAGGGGACCGTCTACACAACAACCCGCACAATCTCTGAAAATTTCATTGAAATCGGATGGCAAATGTAGGAGTTATGGCCGTTACAAGGAATTCACGTTTGCGCATGCGCAGTGGCTACTATCAGTCCGGGGATGATGATTTTCATAGGGGACCGTCTACACACCAACCCGCACAATCCCTGAAAATTTCATCGAAATCGGACAATAACTTCGTATAGTTATGCGCGTTACAAGGAATTCATGACAGACAGACAGACACACAGACACGGAACCAAAATTGTTCAGGAAGGTCTAAAACGCAAAACGCGAGTGAAAATTTTGATTTTGGAGAACTTTTTTTTTTCGACCTTGAAAAGTGAAAACAAAGCTTCCGCTACCTTGGTAGACTCGGAAGCAATATAATAAAAAAAAAAAAAAAAAAATCAAAATCACCAACCATTGATCGCATTTTGGTCAGCTCTAGAGCAGGCCAAGCAGAAGAGGCCTAATCTCCGTTTAAATTAAAGCTGACCGAAATGCGATCGATGTTTTTCTTCATATTGGATGGTTGGTGGCTTTGCAGACGAGTGATCTATATAGAAAAATAAAAAATAATAAACCATTGTGTAATAATCTGCAGCGTTTTTTCCCCTCAAAAGTGACTGACAATAACAAAAAGCTCCGGGTCACCAAATAGAGCCCATAAACCTCATTTCGTCATAATTGGCCCAAGGTAACTAAGGAAAGTCCGTACTGTAGACGGACGGAACATTTTTTATTCGATTTTGGATTCTACGTACCTACCTTAAAATGTAAAGCAATAAACTTTTGGTGGTAGGGGGAGGGGGGGATTTTTTTCTAGCTCGATTCTAGAATCCGAAATATGTCTATCGGCATTTAGTGCTCATTGATTGATGGATGATCGAAGCTTGTCTGACGTAAATGAGGTCCAAGTCGAGCCTCCACTTATTGAATGATTTGCGATGCTGATGGATTTCACAGATTGAGCCTTCCCCTTGATTGAAGTTCGAATGCGTCATAGGAGGTCACCAAAGGGGACAGTTGATAAATAAGCGGATCGTTCCTCCATTGACGTCATCACCTAATAATTTATTAATTGGGTAGTTTGATGGCTCGAGGGTTCACTAAAAAAATGACCGAGGTTGATAGCGGTGGAGGGCAACAAGTGAACCTGGTTTTGCAACTAATAAACGCCGTAAGGATCTCAAAAAAACAGTTCATCGTTCAAACCAATCTGAGATATGTGTACAAAGGTGCATAAATGGAAGAAAGACTCAAAAAAACTACAAGGTACCTACTTACGTCGGTAAGTAGGTACTTAGCAACTACTTAGTTTACCTTACCTTTTGCTTCCGAGTCTACCAAGGTAGCGGAAGCTTTGTTTTCACTTTTCAAGGACGAAAAAAAAAGTTCTCCAAAATCAAAATTTTCACTCGCGTTTTGCGTTTTAGACCTTTCTGAACAATTTTGGTTCAATGTCTGTGTGTCTGTGTGTATGTGTGTCTGTCCGTCTGTCTGTCTGTCATGAATTCCTTGTAACGCGCATAACTATACGAAGTTATTGTCCGATTTCAATGAAATTTTCAGGGATTGTGCAGGTTGGTGTGTAGACGGTCCCCTATGAAAATCATCATCCCCGGACTGATAGAAGCGACTGCGCATGCGCAAACGTGAATTCCTTGTAACGGCCATAACTTCTAGATTTCCCATCTGATTTCAATGAAATTTTTAGGGATGTTACAGGTTAGTATTTGGATGGTTCTCTATGAAAATCACCACCTTCGGACTGATAGTAGCCACTGCGCATGCGCAAACGTGAATTTCCTTGTAACGGCCATAACTTCCACATTTTTCATCCGATTTCAATGAAATTTTCAGGGATTATGCGGATTAGATTGTAGATGGCCCCCTATGAAAATCACCACCTTCGGACTGATAGTAGCCACTCTGCATGCGCAAACGTGAATTTCCTTGTAACGGCCATAACTTCTACCTTTTCTACCCGATTTCGATGAAATTTTCAGGGATTATGCGGATTAGATTGTAGATGGTCCCCAATGAAGATCATAACCCCCGGACTGATAGTAGCCGCTTCGCATGCGCAAACGTGAATTCCTTGTAACAGCCATAACTTCTACATTTTCCAACCGATTTCAATGAAATTTCCAGGGATGTTACTGAGTAGTGTTTAGATGGTCCCCTATGAAAATCATAAAGAATGGTTCTTCATAGAGGGATTCATTCATAGAAGGATGGTCCCCTGTGAGAATCTCGAATCCTATTCAATGCATCACTAGGCCTCAATAGCTCAGAGGTAGGGCATAGACCTGTCCCCCAGGGGTTCCGGGTTCGAATCCCAGCCGAGGCTAAGTATTTTTTTGATCCAATCACATACATCTACTCACTTAATTTTTCATCCGAATTTGATGAAATTTTCTAGGATTGTCCAGATTAGCTTGTAGATGGTCCCCTATGAGGGTAGTGAAAGGTACTTAGAGATTGGTGTTTTGAGATTAACTACTATGCATCGGATCATCTATATAATCGGGTTATGGATACGAGGAAGCTATGTGCCACACCCACTTGGCAGACGTTTTATTCACGTTATAGATTACAGATATCCTAAACCCTCCCCTCTCGCCGTGAAATTGATTGAGCTGAATAAGTAAATATTTAACGATCGCAAACATACATTTTTAAGAGTTGAGCCGTTCAGATTTAATAGTTGGTATAGCCTTGGTCCCCTGCAGACTGGTGAGCCATCGTTTTTTTTTTTTTTTTTCCATCATTTTTGAATTTTAGATCTTTGTAGATCATTTTAGATTTTAGATTTTATTCATTTTTCATATTCATATTCATTTTTTCTTTGGATCTTTGTCACCATTTTGTGTTTTAGATTTCCAAACAAAAACAATTTCTCTTTAGGAACAACGTAAGAATAAATAAATATTATGGCAAACTGAATAATAACTCTGCGGAAGATCATAGAATAATAGGAATGTTTTGGGCTACTGTAAGATACGAGTCGCGAAGTTTGTAAGATTCAGTTGCAGTTAGCTCGCTCAGCTGATCAGGGACGAGCTCAGTTTGTAATCCGAATTCAGCAGCTACTCAGAAGCTCCCTGTAGAATTTCAGCTTCGTGTGGCACCAGGAGCAAATATGCTCACTGAGCTATCTACACCACATGACGAATAATTATTTGAAGCTTCATAGCGTAATATCAAGCAGAATTTTGGCTCAAGGGTCTTTTAACTGGCTCCGAATCACATTCGGGAGAGCTACTCAGAAGTTGGAAATGCATAAAAATGTGCTGCTCTTAGCTCGTATAATTTAGAAAGCTCCAAGTAGTGAAAAGTTAAGAGAGTGAGAAGTTAAGAGCTTCAAGAGAGTGGGATCGGACCTGAAAGAGCCTAAAACTCGCAGATTTCCTTTTAAATTCCATAATTTTATCAACATTCCATTATTTTGGTACCAGTTACCTAATGAATTACTACGAACTCATTGTTCTCATTACGAATGAACAAATGGCCGATTGTGATGTTAGAAAAGCACAAAACGTATCAAACTAGAATTGGGTACTTACTGTAATGTAATGTTTTACGAAAATACGGGCTTCCTTTCAAACATAATAGTAGGAGTGATTGTTAGAAGTTCGATCTAGTTCAATCGTATTCCTGTTTATTTTCCAATGCATAATTTTAAAAAAAAAATCTCTTTTTGGTTTCAGTTATTTTAATCCCCCCGCACTCGAATCTGAGATTCGAGGTCAACCATGTTATCCTCCTTCATAAACACTTGAGTAGTTAAAGACGAAGAAAAGACGGGTTTCTTAATATCTCCCTTGTACCTGTAGATAATTTGATACTGACGTAGGAACTCAGTTTTAAAGAGGTACTGGACTAAAGATGACGCAAAACGAAAATTACGTCAACTGCCATATTGGACTGTTTGGAGATTTCCCAATTTTGGTTTATTATTTTCAATAATGAACCTTTGGAATCGACCAAGAAAAAAAATTTAACACCCCCTCAAAATTTGATGGTTTACGTTTCAAGGTACGTAGAATCCAAAAATCGAATAAAAATTTGGCCGTCCGTCCGCCAAACGCCGTACGCGGCACTTTAGCCACTTAGCATTGACCGATTTTGATGAAATTTGGTATGTAGGCTCCATTTGGGGTCTAGTTGTGCCCCGAAGCTTTTGATTGATGTAGGTCACACCTAAGGGTTCCAAAATCAATTTTGAAATTTTGAAAACGCCCTAACTCAAAAAATTTCGAAATAAAGGTATTGTTTTTTCCTTCAATTTAAGATTCTATAGAATTTTTAGAATTTTTTGAGAGCACGCGGAGCTCTGTAGGACAAACCGTTCGCTCCCTACGAAAATTTAAGGGTTTATATTGAATATATATATATATATAAATCAAAACACGAGTGTGAATCGCAAAAGAGGCCTAATCTCCGTTCAAATTAGAGCTGACCTAAATGCGATCGATGGTTAGTGATTTTGATTTTTTAAATTTTTTTTGATTTTTTTTTTTCTTTTTTTCTTCATATTGGATGGTTGGTGATTTTGTAGACGAGTGATCTATATAAAAATAATAAACCGTTGTGTAATAATTTGCAGCGTTTTTCCATTGTTTGGAATGCTTTTGGTTTATTATTTTCAATAATGAACCTTTGGAATCGACCAAGAAAAAAAAAAATGTTAACACCCCCTCAAAATTTGATGGTTTACGTTTCAAGGTACGTAGAATCCAAAAATCGAATAAAAATTTGGCCGTCCGTCCGCCGTACGCCGTCCGCCGTACGCGGCACTTTTGCCACTTAGCATTGACCGATTTTGATGAAATTTGGTATGTAAGCTAAATTTGGGGTCTAGTTGTGCCCCGAAGATTTTGGTTGATGTAGGTTACGTCTAAGGGTTCCAAAATCAATTTTGAAATTTTGAAAACGCACTAACTCAAAAAATTTCGATATAAAGGTCCCCTAAGGGTTTTTCCTTCAATTTAAGATTCTATAGAATTTTTAGAATTTTTTGAGACCACGCGGAGCTCTGTAGGACTAACCGTTCGCTCCCTACGAAAATGTAAGGGTTTATATTGAAATATATATAATATATAATATATATAATATATTATATTATATTATTAGGCCTCTTTTGCGATTCACACTCGTGTTTTGATTTATATATATATTATATATAAATCAAAACACGAGTGTGAATCGCAAAAGAGGCCTAATCTCCGTTCAAATTAGAGCTGACCGAAATGCGATCGATGGTTGGTGATTTTGATTTTTTTTTTTTTTTCCTTCTCTTCATATTGGATGGTTGGTGATTTTGTAGACGAGTGATCTATATAGAAAAATAATAAACCATTGTGTAATAATTTGCAGCGTTTTTACAATATCTAGAGATTGAAAGAGCGAAGAAGTCTGGCAAGCTGAGGGAGCAATATTGCTTCTGAATATAAAATAACATGGACGAATAAGTAAAATTACTCGGCGTGGAGAAGATTGATGGTATAATATAAAATAATATATTATTTCAAGATAAATTGTCCATAGTGTCCACAATCATTGATAGGTGAAAGTTTGCCGGATTGACAAACATCAACATGGTTTGGAAGTTGTTCCCGATTATGTCGATGATTTTTTCAAATTTTCATAAGTAAATAAGTGAGATGGCAATATGTGGATGTTCGGATCGCGTTGAAATCAATAAAAAATAATTTCGGGCCAGCCTCGAACCACCCTCCGAATTTGAGCTAAATAGGGCACAGAAAAAGATAGGATAAACAGGTTTACACGTTCACAGACCGTCGTTATAATTGTTCCGATGACGATGAAAATCACTGGGGCTGCTGCGCCGAAAACCTGAAATTTCTTCAAAATTTGACAATGATTTCGGACGAGGAATCGAAAAGAGACAGACCAACATTTTGGATTTTGTCATTCACTCGGCAGATGTTTTTAGGTCTAGACTAAATGTCAAGAGTTTAGTTGTGAAATCTGCCACGACATGGCAGCACCAAAATGAAGAAAATTTTGTTTACTCCTCATTTGAGAACGGATCGAGATATTTCAAGTCCGCAAACGGATTTCTCCTCAACATTATCGTAGAATTGTGGGTAATTAGTTGAGAAAGTGTGCAACAAATATTTGCACACTGTTCCAACAAAAGTTGTTCAAATCTTGGGTCAAGAAGGACAACACTCAACGGAGAAAAGAAACGCTGCAAATGATTACACAGTGGTTGATTATTTTCCTGTATAGATCACTTGCCCACAAAGAATACAGCTTTGTCATTGTCACTACCTACCAACTATATTTTCTTCTTCATAATTAAGTTTATTTTGAAGAAATAAACTCTTCACACTAAAATTCGAAAAAATTCGAGGTTGTGGGATCTTTTATTAGGAAACTTGATTACTGGTTGCTAAGAATGCAAAACTGAATTCAACACACAGAAACGAACAATCCTTGGTCAGATAAAATTTGAACGGAGATTAGGCCTCTTTTACGATTCACACTCGTGCTTCTGATTTATCGTGATCCAACAGTTGGATCAGTTGGAAGAGTTACTCTTCTTCTCATGGGGAGCGAATGGTTGGTTCGACAGAGCTCTGGGTGGTCTCATTCGATTTTAAAAATTCAATACAATATTAAAGTAGTGTTTTGAAAATTTCAGCCCTTATTTTTCAACCCTTAGATGTGACTGATACCAACCAAAAGCTTCGGGCACAAAAAGACCACAAATGGAGCCCTCATACTAAATTTCATCAAAATCGGTACATGGTAACCAAGGAAAGTGTCCTATACTCTTGGCTTTATATAAAGAACTCTGGACCGCGGGTTCCAAAACCCCTTCCCTGCCAAGAGGTGGCAACGTTGCAAGGTGCTCACCTTGCGGTGAAAACCCTTGCGGTGAAACCTTGCAGTGAAAACGGTCACAACCCTTCGCGGTCAAAACCCACCATCCCTCTTCCTTCTTCCTCTTCTATCAACATACAATTTAATTATTTATCGTTCGGTGAACATTTTTTGTAATTTAAATTCGTAACGTACTAATTATTCTGATGAAAATGAGTCGAAATTTCCTGTAATTCGGCGAAGAGGGCGTAATTCGTTTGGGTGGATTGGCCGGGAGAGGGCTGCTGAGTTTTAATCGTACCTGCCTCGAGTTTATACTCGATATGTTCAATTTTTCTCGCTGATCACGATTTTGGTGATGGGATGATCGAAATAATTTGTGAATCAAGTGTGCATTTGCAGAAGAGGGTAAACTGTTGGGGGGCTGGGGGGGTTCACGGGCGGAGGGGTCGCACAGGTATACCTCGACCTTCCGCTGGGGCTCGGATTCTTGCAACGACTGAACCTTCGGGGCCTTCAAAAATCCCAGAGCTCTTTAAATAAAGGAAAGAGTATAACAAATTTTGATTAGGATGGGGGAGGGGGTTTAAAAATGTTTCCAAGTCGATCCCAAAGGTTCATTATTGAAAATATTAAACCAAGATACCACATAATCCGTTTTAGGCCGTTGTAAATTCATATCCTTGAAAAAAAAAAGGTGTATGACTGTGTGTGACAAAATCTCCTGTCCCCAGACCTTAGTTTTGTATTTCGACGTGGAAATCTATGGCACTACCTCGCCGAAATTTCATAATTGGAGTTTAAGGTGGAGGGGAAAAGGGGGTAATTTAGAGAAAAAAATGCTCATTCTGACAGTAAAAATCGGTCAGCAAGGTACTTAAAGATTGATGTTTTGAGATTAACTACTATGCATCGGATCATCTATGCAGTCGGGTTATGGATACGAGGAAGCTATGTGCCACACCCTCTTGGCAGACGTTTTTAGGACGTCCCACAGTAAGACTTGGGCGTCCTTATGCAATGGATCTGGGGTAAAGTTGGACAACACTCAACAGAAAAAAAAAATAACCACACAGTAATCCGTTTTAGACCATTCTGAATCCAAATCCGCGAAAAAAACCATAGGTGTATGTCTGTGTGTGTGTGTGTGTGTAACAAAATCTTGTGTCGTCTGCACAGGCCTTAGTTCTCAACCGATTTTCCTGGTTCTTTTTTTGTTCGACGCGGAAAACTATCTAGTTGTGCACTACGTCGCAGGAATTTCGAATTTTGCCTTTTAAGAAGGGGAAAGGGGGGTTTATACTAAAAAAACGTGTGTTTTTGGGCATAATCTTGTGTACTCTGCCCAGGCCTTAGTTCTCAACCGATTTTCGTGGTTCTTTTTTTCTTCGACGCGGAAAACTATCTAGTTGTGCACTACGGCGCCGGAATTTTGAATTTCGCCTTTTAAGGGGGGAAAGGGGGGTTAATGCTCAAAAAACGCGTGTTTTTGGGCATAATCTTGTGTACTCTGCCCAGGCCTTAGTTCTCAACCGATTTTCCTGGTTCTTTTTTTCTTCGACGCGGAAAACTATCTAGTTGTGCACTACGGCGCCGGAATTTTGAATTTCGCCTTTTAAGGGGGGAAAGGGGGGGTTAATGCTTTAAAAACGTACGTTGGCATAATCTTGGGCATAATCTTGTAAACTCTGCTCAGGCCTCAATTTCCAACCGATTTGTGTGTTTCTTTTTTTGTTTGACTAAAATAACTTCCGAGTTGTACATGATTTCACCAGAGTACCAAAATTTGCAAGAGGAGGGGATGGGTGGGGGGATAATATTCACAAAATATCCAATTTTTCAATATTTCGGTTCCTTTACTGCTTACTAATTGTACCCAAGCTTTGAAATTGAGGAAAAATTCTCATTATACCTTAGGATTTGCATGAATTACTTTCTGTACCACCATGGAAATAAAAGTGGTGCCACCATGGTGCCAGGGCACCATAAACCTCATATTTCTTGGGTTTTTTGGTGTTTTACCTTGAATACGGATGTGACACTCGACGGACTGCCTACTAAACCTAATAGATGAAAGTTCAATGTTACGACGTATTTTCGCTTTGATGCCAGACTGGCACCATTGGTGTTGCTGGGGGGGGGGGGGGGGGGGTGAACTCGAATTCGCATGTTGGGTGTCGTAGATCATGGATTTTAAAATGCTCTTCAGATTCGAGGCTCCCATGCCGCTAGAAGTGTTATGGTTTATAATGGTGGGGGGGGGGGGGGGGGTCACTATTTCTTCCCTAAAGTAATAGATAAATTACATTAATTACAGAAACAGTCTTATCGCTTAACAACTGGTTAAACTGATCCAATACTCATCCAATGGGACGTCCCCTGGAATGCATGCATTACTAAACAATATGTTTTATTTGACGTAATGTACGATTCCGTCAGTCACTACAGTATCGAAATTCGAAGGTAGAGAAGGCTAAAAAGAAGATTAAATTCACAAGATAAAAATTTTTTCAATATTTAAGGTTTACTAATGGAACCCAAGCTTTGAAATTGAGAAAACATTATCTGTACACTGGATTTTTATGAACTATTCTTTGTTCCAAATCACCAAAGTGTTGAACCAAATCACTGGTTTCACCATGGTGCCAGAACACCAGAAACTGTGTATTTTGTGGATTAGTTAGTGTTTTACCTACGGATGTTGTCTTCTACAGACTACCTACCAAATTGACAAAATTTATCTGTTTTCACTGACAAACTGACTAAACTTTCATTTAATGAAAGTTAACGTTTTGACGTAACACCGCTGATGTGCCAGACAGGCATCGTTGGTGTTGAGGTTTTTTCCATTTCTCAAAACCAATGCTTTTGTTAACTTCATAGACTAAAAAGAAAAATTCTTCATTTCCATAACCCGATAATATGGATGAACCGATGCAGAGTAGCTAATCTCAGAACATAAATTTCCAAGCAGCTTGCACTACCCTCACAATCCCTGAAATTGTCATCAAAATCGAACAAAACTTCGTATAGTTTTTTGCCCTGTATAAGGATTTCATGACAGATTATAAATCCTCGTATAGATAATCCTTGAAAAGAGAAAACAATGCTTCCGCTACCTTGATAGACTCGGAAGCAGCAACATAGAAGAAGGCCAAGAGAGATTAGTAGGTAAAAACGCTGCAAATTATTACACAATGGTTTATTATTTTTTATTTTTCTATATAGATCACTCGTCTGCAAAGCCACCAACCATCCAACATGAAGAAAAATATCGATCGCATTTCGGTCAGCTTTAATTTGAACGGAGATTAGGCCTCTTTTGCGATTCACACTCGTGTTTCTGATTTATCGTACGTCCAAACTTTAAATTCTCGTGGTGAGCGAACGATTTGTCCTACAGAGCTCCGGATGGTCTCAAAAAATTCTAAAAATTCTATAGAATCTTAAATTGAAGGAAAAACAATACCTTTATATCAAAATTTTTTGAGTTAGGGCGTTTTGAAAATTTCAAAATTGATTTTGGAACCCTTAGAAGTGACCTACATCAACCAAAATCTTTGGAGCACAACTAGACCCCAAATGGAGCCTACATACGAAATTTCATCAAAATCGGTCAATGCTAAGTGGCAAAAGTGCCGCGGACGGCGGACGGACGGCCAAATTTGTATTCGATTTTGGTTAATTATTTTCAATAATGAACCTTTGGAATCGACCAAGAAAAAAAAATTTAACACCCCCTCAAAATTTGATGGTTTACGTTTCAAGGTACGTAGAATCCAAAAATCGAATAAAAACGCTGCAAATTATTACACAATGGTTTATTATTTTACTATATAGATCACTCGTCTACAAAATCACCAACCATCCAATATGAAGGGGAAAAAAAAATCAAAAAAAAAAAAAAAAAATCAAAATCACCAACCATCGATTGCATTTTGGTCAGCTCTAATTTGAACGGAGATTAGGCCTCTTTTGCGATTCACACTCGTGTTTTGATTTATATATATATATATTTCAATGTAAACCCTTTAATTTTCGTAGGGAGCGAACGGTTTGTCCTACAGAGCTCCGCGTGGTCTCAAAAAATTCTAAAAATTCTATAGAATTTTAAATTGAAGGAAAAACAATACCTTTATATCGAAATTTTTTGAGTTAGGGCGTTTTCAAAATTTCAAAATTGATTTTGGAACCCTTAGAAGTGACCTACATCAACCAAAAGCTTCGGGGCACAACTAGACCCCAAATGGAGCCTACATACCAAAATTCATCAAAATCGGTCAATGCTAAGTGGCAAAAGTGCCGCGTACGGCGGACGGCGTACGGCGTACGGCGGACGGACGGCCAAATTTTTATTCGATTTTTGGATTCTACGTACCTTGAAACGTAAACCATCAAATTTTGAGGGGGTGTTAAATTTTTTTTTCTTGGTCGATTCCAAAGGTTCATTATTGAAATAATAAACCAAAATTTGGCCGTCCGTCCGCCGTACGCGGCATTTTTGCCACTTAGCATTGACCGATTTTGATGAAATTTGGTATGTAGGCTCCATTTGGGGTCTAGTTGTGCCCCGAAGCTTTTGGTTGATGTAGGTCACTCCTAAGGGTTCCAAAATCAATTTTGAAATTTTGAAAACGCCCTAATTCAAAAAATTTTGATATAAAGGTATTGTTTTTCCTTCAATTTAAGATTCTATAGAATTTTTAGAATTTTTTGAGACCACGCGGAGCGCTGTAGGACAAACCGTTCGCTCCCTACGAAAATGTAAGGGTTCATATTGAAATATATATATATATATATATATAAATCAAAACACGAGTGTGAATCGCAAAAGAGGCCTAATCTCCGTTCAAATTAGAGCTGACCGAAACGCGATCGATGGTTGGTGATTTTGATTTTTTTTTTTATTTTTCTTGATTTTTTTGATTTTTTTTTTTTTTTTTGATTTTTTTTTTCTTTTTCTTTTTATATTGGATGGTTAGTGATTTTGTAGACGAGTGATCTATATAAAAATAATAAACCGTTGTGTAATAATTTGCAGCGTTTTGGATTCTACGTACCTTGAAACGTAAAACATCAAATTTTGAGGGGGTGTTAAAATTTTTTTTTTCTTGGTCGATTCCAAAGGTTCATTATTGAAAATAATAAACCAAAAGGTTTAGCAGTTTGAGCGTGTTTTGGGTGAGGTTCAGCCGTTCGTTCTCCTCCTCCCCTTTCTCAAACCGATGATGATGGACAAATGTGTGGTGATCATACGTTGACCTATTTGTGTCGAGAAACTAAAAATGCGTCGAATGTGCTCCCCTTTCAGAGCGGTGTAATTAGTCGACATTCCTATCTCAGCGTATAACTAGCAATCCAGGCACTTTTCGATCCAACCTGATAACGAGGAGCGCTATCGGCCTTGAAGGCTCGATTTGAAGTGTGGGCTCGCACAAGTCGAGTTGAGAAGATAATTCAAGGGGGATATTAGTATAGGAGGGGCATCGCCTTCATAAACCTAAAGAGCCGCCTCCTCGACCGGCATTCGTCTTCAACAGTCACCACAGACCAGTCAGCCTTTGACAACACTAATTCTAAATAACAGTAGTGCAATTATTACAGTGAGTGTTTCCGAGCTCTACGTGACCTCAAAACTTCTATCGCCCTCATTAATTCCATCCGAAGGTAGGTACCTGCAATCTACTTTCTAGTCACTCAATACTTCACAGCTAACAAGAAGTTGACTACTTCTCCAAAACTTTCACTACTATGTATGTTTTTTTCTTAAAGCGTGGTTCATTCTTGAAATTCATTAAACTACAGAATCATTACAGGCACATACCTTGGTGATTTAGTAAATAAACAAGTGGGTGTGGCACATAGCTTCCTCGTATTCATAACCCCATTATATAGATGATCCGATGCATAGTAGTTAATCTCAAACCATCAATCTCTAAACACCTAGCACTACCCTCATAGGGGACCATCTCCACCTCAACTCGCTCAATCCCTGAAAATGTCTTCGAAATCGGATGGAAAATTTAAAAGTCATGGTGTTACAAGGAAATTCATGTTTGCGCAGTGGCTACTATTAAACCATCAAACACAACTGTGCAGTTTCCACCTTAGTGCTTATAAATGGTTTACAGAGCAACTGAATGCAAAAATACCTACCTACTTGTCGTTAGAAGCAAAAAACTATCGGTTTTCAATTTTTGAGATTCAGAATCGCCCAATTCAGAATCGCCCGATTCTTAAAATTAATAAAATAATCATAAAATACCGATTAAAAAAAAAGAATAGATTTTTCAGCATTTCTATTGCAGATGAGAGCTCGACGTTGCTTCAAAAATAATACGACGTATGTTCAAACGATAATACGACGTCTTTTTCAACTTTTATTCCAGGGGGTGAAAAAACAACATGCGACCGACACGATTGTGTCGAGCAACTAAGCCTGCTCAAGTCACTGAGCATCACTGATGTCCGGAAAACAAGTCATGAGCATATTTGAAGTTACCTAGAGGCTTCGAAAGAACGATTTCTGAGCAAAAAGGGCATAAAAAGGCCTTTTTGCTGATTTTTTAAAACGGTACCTACTTTTCAACGTGCTCCAGCGGCGGAACGCTTAATCGTAGAGACTTAAGTCAGTAATGAAAATTGTAGGGAATTTTATGTACTTTAATTGTAGTAAAGTGCACAAGTCACTAGAACGCTTACTTTTCAAGTTATAGGCAAAAAGCCGAAAAAATAGGAGAAAATCCTACTCCCCTCCTCGAGCTCACCCCCACCCTTGAGGGGGTGAAGGAAAAATTTCTTTACTATGAATTATTTCTCCTACTTGCCCATTTTGGGTCTAATTTTGGTTTATTATTTTCAATAATGAACCTTTGGAATCGACCAAGAAAAAAATTTTTAACACCCCCTCAAAATTTGATGGTTTACGTTTCAATGTACGTAGCATCCAAAAATCGAATAAAAATTTGGCAGTCCGTCCGCCGTACGCGGCACTTTTGCTACTCAGCGTTGACCGATTTTGATGAAATTTGGTATGTAGGCTCCATTTGGGGTCTAGTTGTGCCCCGAAGCTTTTGGTTGATGTAGGTCACTTCTAAGGGTTCCAAAATCAATTTTGAAATTTTGAAAACGCCCCTAACTCAAAACATTTTGATATAAAGGTATTGATTTTCCTTCAATTTTAGATTCTATAGAATTTTTAGAATTTTTGGAGACCACCCGGAGCTCTGTAGGACAAACCGTTCGCTCCCTACAAAAATTTGAGGGTTTATATTGAAATATATATATATAAATCAAAACACGAGTGTGAATCGCAAAAGAGGCCTAATCTCCGTTCAAATTAGAGCTGACCAAAATGCGATCGATGGTTAGCAATTTTTTTTTTTTTTTTTTTTTGATTTTTTTTTCATATTGGATGGTTGGTGATTTTGTAGACGAGTGATCTATATAGAAAAATAATAAACCATTGTGTAATAATTTGCAGCGTTTTTTCGCCAGGACTATATCTGTCCGGCGGTGATGATTTTCATAGGGGATTATGTCCACGCCTTTGAAATTTTGATTTTGGAGAACATTTTTTTTTTCAACCTTAAAAAGTTAAAACAAAGCATCCATTACCTTTGTAGACTTGAAGCATACAATTTTGGAAAGACTTGCAGTTGGTAATATACGGTACACAGTCAGCCTTACATCATCATCGACATTGATCTAATGAACTAACTCTAAGTTACGTTAAAAACTATTAAACCACGAGAATGTCACATTTTTCGCAACTCTAACCCTTATCCACAATTTCACACGAATTTCAAAACTGGCGTTAACTTGAATAATATACACCATTCAATTACCAACACTGTAATTCCTTTAATATTCTTGTCTTAATTCAAGCACCTAGGTAGTTCTGTCAAACCTTAGTTCAGCCATGAAGATCTTCACATCAATTGCAAGATACAAGTTTCATATAACAACAATAAGTGGGGCAACTTACCATTGATGCAGCAGACTTCGAAGAGAAGTATTCCCTCTTTAGAGAATCGACTGGCTTCGTGTCTTCCAAAAGTATAGGGAATCATGATAATGGATGGTCCGATACAGATAATTTGTTCAGGATTTCTGCAGGTGCACTTCATTTTCAGTACTCATCAATCCCTCACGATTTAACCGCCCTTCAAATGCGAAAAGTACTTTGGGGCCCATGATTCAATCACGATCTGATCAATAAAAGCCACAGTACCTAACTGTGAAAAAAAAACGCTGTAAATTATTACACAAAGGTTTATTATTTTTCTCGATAGATTACTCGCCTGCAAAGAACACTCCTTACCGAACATAATATTATTTTCTCTTCACAATCAAGTTTAACACTTGATTCGAAGAAATAGGGAGTTGAGGGTGCCTTCATTAGGAAATTTGATTACTGGTTGCTAAGGACGCAAAACCAGCTAAGGACGAAGAAACGAACAACGATCGCATTTTGGTCAGCTAAAATTTGAACGAAGATTAGGCCTCTTTTGTGATTCACACTCGTGTTTCTGATTTATCATAAGTTCAACACAAGTCTCCTTGGGGAGTGAACGGTTGGTCCTACAGATCTCTAGGTGGTCTCATTCGATTCTAAAAATTCAATACTCTTTTAAATTGAAGAAAAAACAATAACTTTATATCAACCCTTAGAAGTGACTGACATCAACCAAAAGCTTCGGGGCACAACTAGACGCCAAATGGAGCCTATGTACCAAATTTCATCAAAATCGGTCCATGGGAAATAAGGAACGGAAACATTTTATTCGATTTTGGATTCTACGTACCTTGAAACGTAAACCAACAAATTTTGAGGGGGTTCACAAAAAGTTTTTTCTTGGTCGATTCCAAAGGTTCATTATTGAAAATAATAATCCAAAAGAGAAAACCAACCAAATCGGAAACAAATTTTTGATCGCAATTAGGAGAATGTGAAACCATCTATCTCACCAGTAAATGGTCATATTTATATTTTCCAAAGGCCCTCTATTTGTATTTTATTGTTTGTGAGTAAGCTATACTTATTTCCCACTCAACTTGGCATTTATTTGAGTATCTTTTCTCAGCTCACCTCGACCATTCAGATTTAGTTTTCAAAATGTTGAAATAAACAAAATATGGAATTTTTCAATTCCAAATTCTATTATATAGTTCAATTACTAAGATATTTGAAGATACTTGGCTAAGGTACTACCTACTGATTAAAAATACCGTTCGACTCTCTTCCTGTACTGCTATTTCCAATTATTTGTGAAATTTTGATTAATCTTGCTTCCTCATCAACCGAAAGTAGGGAAGAAATAAAAACACTAACTGTTATAGGCAAATTTCCTTGACGATTTATGTACGTTCATACGTATGAAGGAATTCCAGCTCTTCAGAGAAATGCTGGAAAACTAAGAAAGACTGTTGAAAAGAATATTGTTTTGGGTAATTTTCTGAGCTTTTTCTCCAAAAACCCTCCAGGGATTTGATGAAATTCAACCCACTTATGTAGATCCAAATAATATCCCATGGATTTTAGATAGATTCTGAAATATCTTCTAAATGGTGTGTCTCTGGAAGTGGCATGGCGTCCCAACACAGCTCCAAAACGTGCTAATGCTTGCCAAGCAAAGCACTCTTCAGTTGGGCTGCTGGTACCTACCTATCAAAATTTGAAATTCCTAACGTAGTTTTTGTTTCCTCTGTTGCCCAGGTGATATGGAGCTAGTCAGCCATCCGAACTGGATCTTGGACCGAAGAGACTCAGGTTTCCTCTTCTGGAGAAGAGAGTCAGCAGCGGCTGCCAAAACCGTCAAGTTTCGTTGCGAAGTCGAAGTCCTCGAGTTCTGGCCGTCCGAAGAAGAACGAGCCCTGAAGAGATACAAAGGAGAAATCAACGACGAGATGCCACCTCCGTCTGCTCTGGTCTGCGCAGTGTGCCTGTGCGCCATGTTAGCCACAGTCAGCTACACTTGGCTCTTCCCTTTCTGAAAGCTGCCGGTGAATATTGAAGGGTAAACTTCTATGAATGGTTACCGAATATTAGGTTTCTCACTCCAAAGAAACCAAAACTTCGGTCGCAAAAGAAGAAAATCGTCTTTGTTCGCCAGAAGAAGGATCAATCCGGTTGTGATTCAGCCTGACCCTGCTTGACCTTTTGAAAAGAAGATAGGTACATATCTGAAAATATCCAACGTTCGTAGTTGATACTGATTGGTGTATACGAGTGATATTCTCAGCAAGATGACCTGCAGGTACTCCTATCTTGAAAACCAATGTCTATCACCTATGTATCTTAGAGTCTTATCCATGGTGAATGTAAGAAGGCCAAGTGCAGTGTTTTCAATTGGTTAAGAATCGAATTTCGTTTGTCCAAAAAGGCTGATTTGATCATTTTGAAACTCGTTGTAAGTACAGATTGATTCGAACAATACACCCATTTTTAAGTTAAAAAGATGATGTGCGTACTCGTGTATTCTATTGGTGCTCCAGATTACTCAGTTCAGGGTTCTTACAAAACTTCGAGACAATTTTCTGAAACAACTGAGATTACTTATCAGAAGTAAGCGACATACAAACAGCGATGTTATAAAATGTCCCTCTATGTTGTCCATGTTCCTACTGGTGTGCATTTTCCAAACGTAGAAGTGCATGCAAGTTGTCTGGTTTTGAAAAATTATAATTGAAAATTTGTTGGAAACAATTTATCAAGAACTGTTTTCTCTGAATTATTCAGTTTTTGATGAATATTGATTGAAACCCGCTGTATCATCTACGGTTTTGGACGTTGTTGCTAAATTACTTCTTTGTTTGTTTCATTCCAATGTTTGATAGGTAGAAGGTACGTAAAAGCTAGAGTAAGGAGGCAAAGGCAATTTCCCTCTCATTACCTGGAGAGCAGGAAATATTTTGGTTTGTTACCCAACTGTTCAATTTATAATATATTATTTAGCTTATAGTTGCTATAGCATGCCATATTTTAATGAAATGGCTACTTACCCGTAATAAACCGTTACGAGTTACCCACAATTTAGCAAATTAATAAAAACGTCAAATAAAGTCCATCAAATACCTGAATATTTTCTTATTTATTTTACCTTAGTGTACGTCCAAATTATATAATTTTGTATCAATAAAACAATTTCAATTCGTATGAGCGTCGTTTTTTTATTCAATTATTCTCTTTCCTACTCGTTCTTGTAGTACAGTAGATTCGTCTTACTTCAGCCAAGTTTTTGTTGTTTTTGGTAATTTCATCATAACGTATAATATCTAACTTTTTGAAAAAATTAATATACATAGCCTCACGTCTCATCTTTCTGATGCCCTCAAAGCCACATTTTTACCTTCTACCCAACTATTTTTTTTAAATTTAAAGTTACCAGCCTAGTTTAGCTAATTTCGGTCATCCTTCAAAAATGTGTAAGAAATTAAGGGGGGGCCCAGTCGGTCGCCGTTCATTCCTTGTTCCGGGTCAGTATTTCACGAAATCGAAGGCGCAAAAACTTAAGAAGTTGTACCTAAATTTTAAAGGAATTTAGAAATTGTCGGTCAGCTAAAATTTGAACGGAGATTAGGCCTTTTTTGCGATTCACACTCGTGTTTCTGATTTATCGTACGCCCAACCCTTAAATTCACGTGGGGAGCGAACGGTTGGTCCTACAGGGCTCCGCGTGGTCTCAAAAAATTCTAAAAATTCTATAGAATCTTAAATTGAAGGAAAAACAATACCTTTATATCAAAATTTTTTGAGTTAGGGCATTTTCAAAATTTCAAAATTTATTTTTGAACCCTTAGAAGTGACCTACATCAACCAAAATCTTCAGGGCACAACTAGACCCCAAATGGAGCCTACATACCAAATTTCATCAAAATCAGTCAATGCTGAGTGGCAAAAGTGCCGCGAACGGCGGACGGACGGCCAAATTTTTATTCGATTTTCGGATTTTACGTACCTTGAAACGTAAACCATCAAATTTTGAGGGGGTGTTAAATTTTTTTTTCTTGGTCGATTTCAAAGGTTCATTATTGAAAATAATAAACCAAAATGGGAAAAACTGTTAATTCAGTTATGTTTTTCCCATAAAATGTAGCTAAATTTTAAATTTTAAAGGATTTTAGATATTCATTAGTGCTTGGGCCTTGGGGGATATAAAAACTGAAAGATTGCCGCTGGAATTATCAAAATTGAACAAAAATTGTCTGAGAAATTTGGGAAAAAGTTAGAAAACTCGTTTATTCAGTGGTTTTTCCCATTTTTCTTTGGCAATTATCGTTCGATTTTGATGATTCCGGCGGCAATATTTCAGTTTGTCAATTCCCTAGGCCCGTGCACTAATGAATTTCTAAAATCCTCTAAATTTTAAGTACAACTTTTCAAGTTTTTGCGCCTTCAATTTCCCGAAATACTAAGAACAAACGGCGAACGACTGAGACCCCTTAAGATAATAAAGTAATAATGCAATTTCGGACACTCCTGAGCTTTATAAACTCTAATTGGACCATGGGTTTTTAAATATATTTCATAGTTATTAACTTGTTTCAATTATTGAAGTATCTTTGGTTTGTCATTGCTGACGAGTGACTAATGAATCGCATTAGACCTCCCCAATTGGGCCATGGTAACACTAGTGTCACGAAAAACATCTTAGGAACTCCACTGCTGTCCCAAAGTGTCACCGGAGTAATCAAAATTGAATTGAAATTTTAAATTTAATGGACAGCAGAATTTTTCGTGGGCTACAGGAAGTCACAAATAGAATTATATCAAAAATTTCCAAAGAAATCGATGGAAAAAATTTAAAACTTTTTGTCATCTTTATTTTGAATAAGTTATCTACAAGAAATGGTTCGAAAATTCAGCTCTCGTCTATTGAGTTTTAAATTGCAATTTAAATCTAGTTAATCTGGTGACACCTTGGGACAGCTGTGGAATTCCCATGATGTTTTCGGTGACACTAGTGACACCATGGTCCAATTAGGGTTAAAAAAGCAACTGTGTTTTAAAAACGAGTTAAAAAATCGAGAAAAATTAACTCATTTATCAATTTGACAGCGGGTTAAGTAGGAAAAAACTAGAATAATACCCGAACAGGCTTATATCGTTGTATCACAGACTGTCCTACAATATTTGTATCTTTAAACCGGTATGATTGACTATTATGGTACACTATTTACTTGAACAATAGTTGAAAGAGGGCGCCTTCAATTTTTAAAGATGTGCGTCAGTATCTGTAACAGCACATAATTATTAGATTTATTAGATTATTATTAGATTTTTAGATTTTTTAGATTATTTATTTTATTAGATTATTAGATTACAATTTATAGATTTATTAGGCACTTCACTTTTGTTTTTAATTATTTAGGCGCATGTAACCATCATGGTCGCCAACAACGTTTCACAATAAATTCTACAATTTATAATACAATGATAGAGTCTTTAGTTGTTCCAGGATATCACTCAAATGAGAAACATCATTTCCCAGTTGTAGTAAGTAGGTAATGGAAATAGGATGTCATATTAAAAATATTCTGTCAACAAATTTTGACATCTTCAGTACCTACATTCGACATGTCATAACACTTAGCCGCATAGTTATGTCATTACAGCACGTGCCCACAGAAGGCTAAGATGTCTACACGTGTTCTTCCCTGAATTTCAATAGGTAATCAAAACTTATCAACCAGCTGGCGATGATATCTAAATAAATGCACATTGAATCCCAATTATATTAGTTCATTAATATACCTATGTTCGAAAAAAGTTTTTTTTTCATACCAATACATCTCTAAAACTACTTAAGCTAAGAATATTATTATTGAAGATATGTATATTATGAAGAATAGGTTTAATCTTGGTGGCTCATATTCTTTTTAATGGTTTTTAATGAAAATTAATTATTAAGTAATAATGTTTTTGACATAAAAAAAAAAAAATTTGACTGGTTGGTTATACTAACTGTGATTTCATGTTAGAGGTTAATTTTGTAGTCTTTAATTATTTGTTTTTTCTTGTAGGCTTGAGAAAGGGGCCATAGTTTGCCCCGAAAGCGCTAGCCAAATAAATGTTGAAATGAGTATATTGACGTCCTCTGCTTCCTCTCCACAACAACCAAGAGAATATTATTATTTTCATAGAAAAAGTTCGGAGCAACAACATATTCGCTCCTCTTGTACAACTAAATATTTATTTTAGGCAGTATTATACTCGACCGTTTTTATTCTCTACCGTTCTCTAACTTACGACGGAAAGGCTGTCTCGCTTACGACGTAGGTACTCGTAACTCAGGTAAGTAGGTGGGTAAATATATAACTGTCAGCTGACTATGAATTTTACATAAGATTGCGCAAGTATTCGTAATCGAAAAACACTGAAGTTACTGCCAAGTTGTGAGGTAATTTACGGGTTTCATTTGCGTGGATGTAAATGTTTCAGATTCCACTCTTTATTCTTCAATCTATTGAAAGCTTTTGATTAAAGTTGAACACTTGCAGCAATAGATTCCCATGATTTGTTTAACGTGATTTATTATTCCAATTGAATATTAAAATAGAATCCATCCAGCAATAAATATCATTTGTACATTCCTTGAGAGCCCGTCTACAGTGAAACCCAGCCTCTTCTCATAACAGTATCATCTACAACACTGAGCTATAATTGCATTTTAACAGCTCTAACCCCCCTCAAAATTTGTTGGTTTACGTTTCAAGGTACTTAGAATCCAAAAATCGGAAAAAAAATTTCAAGAGTGCTCTAGCTCGAAAACTCTCGAAATAAAGGTATTGTTTTAACATGGGACATGTTATTGCCCTAGGGTAGATCACTTTCCGAAAAACGTTACGCGAAAGTGTCACGCGTTTTAAACACTCCAATCCTACGCCTTTTCCAATGTGACGAGCCGTCACAGGCTCCTCCAGCCTCCATACCAAAACTGAAATTGAAGAGGGCACTTCCATACGAGGGCGGGCACATGGAGGAAGAGGATGCAGCGGTGCCGCCAGGAGGCAGTACCATACGGTCAAGTGCTGGAAAGTGATGGAGTGGGAAAAGGGGGCGCAGGGAGGGGACAGGACTGGGGCGACGCCACCGACGAAGCCTCAGTCGTGTCATGATTGAGCCACTCACCACCCGTATATTTTTGCTTAGAGCCCACACACTCCGTTAGTAACGTTCTGGAGCAGGAGAAGCCCGCGAACCAGTGTTACGGAACATCGAAGAACATTGAGAACATTTGTAGTTGTGTTGTAACGAAGAGAAGTGTCAGTAATACCCTGTTTAAAACCATTTCGGATACCCTCGGACCAGTAATTCTATCCCTAAGAGACATTGGTGTATGATTTTGCCCTCCCAAGTACTCAGGACGAACCTACTGGAGACCCTTGCATTCCATGGACCATCCTGATGTACCCTCTCAGTCAAGTCCATACCAGTAAACTTTAATCTCTTGTATTGTATATATTTTATTCGCAAGTTCCTCCTAGGTTTTAGTTTTCTTGGTCGGCCATTGGAGGTTATTTCCCCTTCTGGGACCTCATATCCGTATACTTACTAATACTAGGGTATCTTATTCCCTAGTATTGTTTCATTGTTTCATTACTTTCCTTTTTATTGAATCTCTATTCCAAATTGAATACTTACCATTCGTTTCCATAACCGTTGTTGTGTTTTGGTTCTTTTACCTGATCAATTTCCCGGTGCTGATTAGATTCATACATAATACAGTTAACAATTACTTACCAGAGGTACTTACCTAAAAGAAGAGTAGTCAGAGTAGAGCTTAAGTCACTTAGAGAAAATAATACCTCATTCACTTACCTGAGTCTTGCCGAGTTTCGGAACACCTGAAACAAAGAAAAGAGTAACATTAAAAGAAACGCAAATCATTACATCAATATATAAGAACAACAGAAGTATTAGTAAAAATATACTTACCATAGTAAATCCGGACGAAGGTAATAATTACCTAATTAACAATTATTGTTAATTACCTAATTAACAATTATTGTTTTTCGGCGATCCCAAAAAGGGACTAGTCAACAAAACTGGCGCTGTTTTCTGCCGACTGTTCCCTGCTACTCACGAATAACGGTAAGTGCATTCCAGTGCTCCTAGATCGTAAGCACAAGGTATTGTATTTGGTGGGTTTTCAAATATCAAACACTTGGCCATCGCTAGGAAAACACACCATTACACCAACTCTCCCATCATACGTAATTTTCAACACTCCGGTTTTCGAACCACCATGGTCCTCATTGATAGTGTAAACTCTGCCGATCTAGAGCCTGATTCCTTCCTGTTGCTTGGTCCACAATCCTTCTCGTTGCACGGTTCAGCATTCCTCCTCTGTGTTGGTGTAAACTTCTCTGTTGCAGTTCATTTTTCTGTCGAAGTTATGTCATACCTACACGTTTATGCATGGTAAGAACCAATTTCGATTTAGCGGATTTTTATTTATGTTTTTGGCTGGCATCATTTTTACCAAAAATTAATCAAAGGATCTTGTAACCTTGGCTTTTAGTTGCGATGTGCACTTCGACGTTTTAGGTGTTTTCGATTTCCTAATAATAACAATACATTTGGGACAGGTGAATGAAATGACGAGCAATTTGCAAATCAGGCCTATAAAGAGCTAAATGAAAACAACAGACAACAAATTACTTGTAAAAGAAAACAGCAAACAAACAAAATAGTTTCCCATGTTTCTTGAATTTTAGCCGAAGAATCTAAGCAGCCACCGGGGGTCCAGGGGGCTTGCCCCCTGGCGAGGCCTGAATGGCCGTGTTTTTCGCCAATTTAAGACAGTATTGAATTTTTAGAGACCTCGTGGAGCTCTGTAGTACTAACCCATCGCTCCGTACGAGAATTCAAGGGTTGGGCATGCGATAAATCAGAAACACGAGTTTGAATCGCAAAAGAGGCCTAATCTCCGTTCAAATTTTAGCTGCCCAAAATGCGATCGTTGTTCGTTTTAATTAGGCCTCTTTTGCGATTCACACTCGTGTTTCTGATTTATCGTAACTCCAACCCTTAAATTCTCATAGAGAGCGAACGGTTGGTCCTACAGAGCTCTGGGTGGTCTCATTCGATTCTAAAAATACAATACTATTTTAATTAATGAAAAACAATACTTTTATTTCGAAAGTCTCAGCTAGGGCGTTTTGAGAATTTGAGCCCTTATTTTTCAACCCTTAGAAGTGACTTACATCAACCAAATCTTTGCGGCGCAACTAGAAGACCTTTGAATTTTAATTTGAATTCTACATAGGTACCTTGAAACGTAAACCAACAAATTTTGAGGAATGGGGGGGGGGGGTTAAAAAATATCTTGGTCGATTCCAAAGGTTTATTTCCTATTGAAAATAATAAACCAAAGCAGGGATTGCAATTTTCATAACGCCCTAACTTGAAAACTTGCGATTTACAGGTATTGTTTTTTTCATTAACTTAGAATAGTGACAATTTAAAAGAATTTTTGGCGTCACTCAGTGCTGCTGAACCATTCATTCGCTTAATGAGGATAAAGTAATTACCTAATTAATGAATTTTCCGTGACGTATTATCATCAATACAAAATAGTGTTCAATTTCTAGAAACAAAATTTGTTCTAGAAGTTGTTCTAAAATTTGTTCTATCATTTAATGATACCAGCCAACCAGCCAGATCATCAATTGGTAAATGCGCCTGAAATTTATGAGAACACGTGGGCAAAACCAATCGAGCTTTACCCAAACCAAAGAAGGTACCCAGTTCAAGAGTGATGTTGGTTTATTATTTTCAATAATGAACCTTTGGAATCGATCAAGAAAAAAAAAATTTACCGCCCCCTCAAAATTTGATGGTTTACGTTTCAAGGTACGTAGAATCCAAAAATCGAATAAAGATCTGGCCGTCCGTCCGCCGTACGCCGTACGCGGCACTTTTGCCACTTAGCATTGACCGATTTTGATGAAATTTGTATGTAGGCTCCATTTGGAGTCCAGTTGTGCCCCGTAGCTTTTGGTTGATGTAGGTCACTTCTAAGGGTTCCAAAATCAATTTTGAAATTTTGAAAACGCCCTAACTCAAAAAATTTCGATATAAAGGTATTGTTTTTCCTTCAATTTAAGATTCTATAGAAATTTTAGAATTTTTTGAGATGAATAGTTTTATTTGCCGTATAACAAAAAAATTGCAGTGACAATAGTCAACATTTGTAAAGCCTAATATCAACAATAAAACAATGTGAATATTAACAATAAAACAGTGAAGCAACAAAACAGTGATGAAAGGAGAGGGAAAATTTGAAATGCAAAATGAGAAAACAAAAAAAAAAAATAAATAAAAAGCCACCCATGCACAAAGGCAGCTAAGCCCGGCCAGGGGATACCCAGCCGGGCCCGGACCCACCCACCATGGCGGTTCCCGACATATGCCCATAGGAGCAATGGCAGAAAACCAGACAAGGGGGCCGCCCCCGGGCCGACCAGGACACCCCGACCGGGACAAACAGCCAACGCCCATGAACATGGGTGACTAGAGTGGAAAAGCAAAATGACTAGTAATTGATTATAATTAATGACTAGATAAATATTAAAAGAATACATGAGGTAAACACAAAGAACCACTCACAAAACAATATAACATACAACATTAATATTCAAAAATCCCCATCCTAATATCACAGCAAAATTTACAAGAATCACAAGTTTATCACAAAGTTAAAGGCTAAACATAGATTATTATAAGCTGAACTGACTGAGTACTTTTATTAATATTCCTCAGGCAGCAGCATAAGTCATAAATAAATTGACAAAAAACTTAATAATAAATAAAACATAAATTCAGGACTAAAATCTATTATTGCACTGCTTACTCATCATATCGAAATACTCGTCAAAATTGAAAGGTGCCATAGATGTTAGCAGTTTTTTGCAAATATTTTTAAATCTATTTAAACTTGAGGCTTTTATGTCTTCAGGAAGGACGTTATAGAATTTTAGACACCACCAGCCCATTGAGTTTCGGGCTGCACTAATCCTACACTGGGGCACCGAAAACAAATGTGCGCCGCGAGTACTGTATGAGTGGGAGGGCTTCGCAAAAGTTTCGGGGTGTTTGGCGACATACATCAGGCACTCATATATGTATTGGCCTGGAAGAGTGAGAACCCCCAAATCCACGAGAATACTCTTGCAATCAGCGCGATAGCCAGCTCGAGCAACAGCACGAATGGCTCTGCGCTGACTAGCAAACACAACTGCAGCAGACGGCGAGTGACCCCAACTGAGTAAGCAATATTTCATCCTACTATGGAATATGGCATGATATGCACAGACTACGGAGTTTCTTGGCAAGTGGTCGTGTAGTCTTCGCAATAAAAAGGTAATGCTATTCAGCGATTTCACTAGTTTCTCGCAATGTATCCCCCAATTCAGTTTTGGATCCAAATGAACTCCCAGTACACTTATATTGTTGGGGTTTTCATTAAAATCTGAGAGGTCCCTCAAGCCAAAAAACATACATTGCGTTTTGCCATCATTTACAACTAATTCATTCATGGTAAACCATTCAGTTATAACCCTGACAGTATCCAAGCTTTTCAGTTTCAAGGTAGATGCATCTCTATCGCTAGACAATGATGTAGAATCATCCGCAAATAGAATATTGAAATTTTTACAGTATTGCGGGAGATCATTGATAAATATTAAGAATAAAGTAGGCCCAAGCACACTGCCCTGGATCACAGATAAATTACCCAAACTTCTGTATTTTGAGAGGACATTTTTCAAGCGCACAGCCTGAGAACGTTCAGAAAGATAAGATCCAATAAACGTCACAGCCTCGCGAGAAAATTTATATTTCTTAAGCTTGTCCAGTAACAATTCGTGAGAAACACAGTCGAAACATTTTGCGACATCAACGCAAACTGCCGAAGCAAAGTTTTTTACTAAGAAGTCGTCCAAAATATGGGTCGTTAGTGACAAAATAGCATCATCAGTGGACCGTGACGATCGGAATCCAAACTGACTGTCTGCAAAAAGACGATTTTCCTCAAAGAAAAAAGTAATTTGTTTATTGATGGCTTTTTCGAAAATTTTTGATAAAACTGGCAATTTGGATATAGGACGAAAATGGTTCAAGTACTCAACGCTACCTTTTTTATGGAGTGGGATGACTTCTGCTATTTTTAGGACTGAGGGGAAACTAGAGGAGTTTATAGATTCGTTAATCAGATGAGTTAAAGGGTACACTAAGGCCAGAGATCCATATTTGATCATCTTGGAACTTAGCCCTAAATAATCACAGCCATTACTATTTTGTAGTTTTGAGACAATCTCGAATATTTCATGAGGCTTTACGGAATCAAATTGGAATGATGGCGCACCTTCTGGAACTTTAAAACTTAGAGGATCTCCACTCGCTACAGCCAGCTGACTAACGGTATTTTTAGCAATTTCGCAGAAAAAATCGTTGAAATCGTCCGGAGAAAAATTTGACTGATCAGTCTCAGAGCGCAAGTTACGATTTTGATTTATGATGTTCCACATCTTTCTGGAAGGATTAACTGAAGAGAATATATCCTTACTATTTTGGTTAATTTTTGCCAACCTAATAGCCTTTTTATAGCTATTTCGCAAAAGTACATACCTATCGTGATCCTTTTGATTACCCGTCTCCTCCCAGACTTCCTTCAACAAGTTTACATTCCTCAAAATAGAATTTAGCTCATTGGAGAACCAAGGCTTATGTTTATGTCGCCCTTTTGTATACTTCCATGTGACAATTGGGAAAACAATCTTCGCAACTTCTGCAAGTGTATGGGCAAAACATATTTTTTTCTGACCACCTATCATCAATGGAAATAGTACAGTCATATACAAAATCCCAATTTACATGAAACAAACTGCATTCGAATAAGTCAAGTTTCTTTTTTGAAACAGGGCGTGAAGTAGTACGGCCAGGGTTTTTTTTATAATACTTCATGAGAAGCCAGATCTAGTCTCAGCACAACAGACTTATGGTCAGAAAAAAACAAGCTATCAACTAGAGTATCCTCTCCGTCACCCAGTGAAAAATTGACAAAAACATTGTCAATACAACGTCGGTTCCTTGTAGGATCATATATTAGTGGAACAAGATTGTGTGAGGCAAACAGCGCACTCAGTTCATGAAAATCATTGGTGTCTTCCAAAGCGCAAACATTGAAATCGCCCATAATTATAACTTTGTTTGCCCTAAGAATGATTTTGAGAGCACATTCCATTATCTCGAGAAACATAGACAGCTTACTACTTGGCGACCTATAAGTTGAGACAAACGTCAGATCGTAAGATTTGATGTACACGGCAGATATTTCGCAGTCACGAGGCCTAGATAAATTATTAATTTGATCAATAGCGGTGAACATGAGTCCTTCTCTGACGAAAATCAAAGTTCCTCCATGTTGGTTCATTGGTTTACAGAGAGCAGGGCCCAAAGAAAAATTGGCCAACTTTATAAATTTGAGCTCCGTCTCTTCCAACCAGTGTTCATTTATACCCAATATGTCAATCCGATGATCGAGCGATGACAAATATGATTCCAACAAATTTATCTTATTTCTAAGAGAACAAATATTAAGATGCATACATACAAAGTTGAATAACACAGGTTCGGTGCTCTGTAATTTTGATTCACGTCGAGAATCAGTCAAAATCTGTTGAGGCTGAAGGAGTCGCGAGTCCAACACTGGATGAGCAGCTTCAGATCCCGTGGATAGTCACAAATAGATGGAACCGTCTATATCACAGGCCCAGGTTTTCTCGATCCGGGATGAAGAATCATACTTATCCCTTAGAACAGCTAGTACTCGTTTTGTGAACTCTCTTCTTCCAATTAAAGAAAGTTCTTCATCATTTATCTTGTAAGCTCCAGCCCCAAGGCCACTCTCCAAGGATATTACAGTCAAGTTCCTGAATTTAGATTGTAAATTCCTTAAGAATTTATTCAACTTATAGATACCAATATTTAAAACCGACCAATTTGGTAGCCTGTACTGGAAAGGTATCTCACACAGTACAATATTTGTGCCACTTAATTTATTCACAAGCTCCAAAATGCAATGTTTGATATGGACTATCTTATTATATGCCATATCATTATATCCCGCTGATATGAAGACAAAGTCATCTTCATGGAACTTTTGATTTATTATGGACTCCTTTACCTTGGCAATGGGTGCATGCGGCTTTGTGAAGGTCATTATTTTGGACTTTCCGGGTATGTGTTCTGAAATGGTCTCTCTCAAACCGCGCACAAAACTATCTCCAAATAGGTAAACTTTTTTGGTGGTGCTGTCAGATAAAGAGTTTCTATGAGTCTGACGACTGTCGTAATGGAGGTTTATATGAGGTTCGCATAAAGGAGGGCTGGGATAATCCACAGTACTTGAACTATCATCCACAATTTGCCACACATTCTCACATCTTCGTAATTTTCTACTAGCCTTCAGCGGCAGTTTCTTTGTGCGAGTGGCCTTTTTACGAAGAAGAATTTTCGACGAGGCAATACGGGAGTCTATGGGATTTTTAAGAGCGATGCCTGGAGGCGATTCATCCGATAAGGATCCCTCAGCATCCAACGACTCTGATGAGCAACTAGGTACTTTTTTACCCACACTACGAATAAATGGCAAATTCACCTGAACAGCCCTCTCGACGCACTCACCACTTGAAAATTTTCCAGTTGTTCCGGAGTCATTTAGATTTATCATGTCACGATACTCATAAGTATTCATACAACTTGCCATTTCTTGTTCGAGTGTGAGAGGGGTTTGGGTATACGCGCTTTTCATAAAGTCCGTTAGATAAGTCTCGGTACTCGCTTCATTGTACTCGGGTGCAGGAGGTACAGAAATGAGTTTACTTTCCAGCTGCCTTATTTTCTTTTTTTGTTGAATTATCGAATTTTGCATAGCTCTCTTCTCCTCTTCCCATTGGTCCTCAACGCGAAGATAATCTGACATCGAGTTATTATGCAACTCACGGGTTGTGTTGTAAGCATTAAGAAGAGTGGACACTTCGTTTTTCATTCCATCCAATTCGTCCATTCGATCGTTCATAACGTGAAGAAGTCTCCAAATATTGCTGCAGAGTAGATTGAAATGCCCATTACCAACTAAATCATTGATTAATTTATTGATTTGTATTATAAGATCATCCTTAATACAAGCAAGCTCTGGATCGTCCACATGAAGAGAATATATTCGATCTACCAAATCCGTTATTTGTTCAGACCCCGACATTCCAGCCGAGAATGAGAAAATTCCACGGCAACTCACAGACGTTTTTGGGGTCAATAGTTAGGATAGGTACGTCTATTTACGCACTGCGTTATCAAACTGTCTCGTAGCTGAAGTTAACCGCACGTGTCAAGGTCAAATGAGGTAATCCCAGAGCCCGTGCCAAGGTCAAATAGGTGCAAATTTCTAGGCGCGTGTCAAGGTCAAATAGATAGTCTTGAAGGTGACCTGGAGAAGCCAGATAAGGATGCGATTAAATCGATTAATTAGTATAATTTCATATGTTATACTACCTTGGAATTATTGGCCAACTATCATGGTGTAAGGGTGAATGATTGCACCAAAATGCAGCACTGAATTCACATGTGAAACCACAAAATTTTATCAAAACACTCAGAAGAGCCACGGGAACTTGTTGACAGTCCGACGGACAGACCATGGAAGAATATACTTCTTCCATGGACAGACTGCAACTGAGACGGAGCTCTGTAGGACAAACCGTTCGCTCCTTACGAAAATTTAAGGGTTTATATTGAAATATATATATATAAATCAAAACACGAGTGTGAATCGCAAAAGAGGCCTAATCTCCGTTTAAATTAGAGCTGACCGAAATGCGATCAATGGTTGGTGATTTTGATTTTTTTTTTTTTTTTCCTTCATATTGGATGGTTGGTGATTTTGTAGACGAGTGATCTATATAGAAAAATAATAAACCATTGTGTAATAATTTGCAGCGCTTTTTTTGTACTGAGCGCTGAAAGGTTGTACACATCCCTAGCGAGTACCTACGTTAGATCGCCTTCTTTCCTGAGCTATACGCCCAAGAGTACTGCACCTTTGCACAAACTTCTTTGCAGGTTTATTAACGAAGTGAGTTCAGGTGACAAGGTAATATTCGGTAAATAACACTGACAAATTATTTACCTCTATTCAAAATTACAAACTTGTTGAAGTAATACATAAAAGTAACAGTAAGGTATTGGAACCGTATTTCAGCTCATGACAACAGCAGTTTGAAAACATTTTTTTGCTCAGTTGCATCAATTGATATTGCAGTATAATTATTTCAATACCGGCGGAGCATTGAGGCATTCTTTACCAACAATAGGCTTGTTATAGTAGCTGTTAAGGTTACAATGGGTGTACGTATTGGATCAGCTCACTCTTTTGTAGACAGGAATTGATTCTCACGAGCAATATTCATAAATTGGCTGAACCGGGAGTCAGGAGCTGTGTATACTAACCGCGTTGCGTTTGTGTACCGCAAAATTGCATAACCACACGACGTAGGCATGTTATTGAGTTCTGGTGGATATGTTCTGGTGGATAGATATATAATATTATCTTCTTGAACCTTACTTTTAAAGGTTGGATAGAAAACAAAACTGAACCACAACTGTGAATCGCCTACTTTATTTATTCAACATCATAATATGATGGTTATGGAAGCCTATTAAACAAATAATATTATTATTTACTATTTATAGTCTCTGAATCAATCGTGTCTGAATATAAGTAAACTATACAAGGAATCAAGTCGCCTCTCACACATCATTTGACTTAACACGATCGTATTTCCATAGTAATGCTCCACCAAATCAGTAGGTGCTATGGAAAATTGAAGGGCTATTGGTCGTTTTATCTTCGGGTAACATAAAGAAGTGGTACCCTGCAGTGGTGGGTTGGTGGCAACACCTACACAATATACTCGAGGGTAATTTTTTCCAACAGAGAAAAAGGAGTAATCAGCTCAGAGTGGTTATCAATCGCCATTGTAAAATAATTTGCAACGATTTCTTCTCTTATCCCACCCAAAAGAGGAAATAATAACGTGAGGATCAGATCAGGTAATTTAAGGGACAATCAAAACACAACTACATAATATACAGGGTGCCCCAAAACCAATCAACAAAACGTCTGCCAAGTGGGTGTGGCACATAGCTTCCTCGTATCCATAACCCGATTGTTTGATGATCCGATGAATAGTAGTTGATCTCAAAACATCAATCTCTAAGTACCTTCCACTACCCTCATAGGGGACCATCTACACGCCTACCCGCAAAATCCCCGAAAATGTCATCGAAATCGGATGAGAAATGTAGAAGTTATGGCTGTGGAAAGGATTTCATGACAGACACACAAACAGACAGACAGAAACGGAACCAAAATTGTTCAGGAACGTCTAAAACGTGAAACGCGAGTGGAAATTTTGATTTTGGAGAGCTTTTTTTTCAACCTTGGAAATTGAAAACAAAGCTTACACTACCTTGCTAGACTCGGAAGCGATACTTCAGGATTCTACTACTAATCTGGAAAAATTCCATTCATGCAGCATTAGTTAATGAGCAAATTATTAATAAAATCTTTCGGTTAAATACATTCAACCCCTTGAATAATTTTTTTTTAATTAAAAAAATATTCTCCTCGTCATTCCAGATTCCCTTCAAATCGTCCCAAAACGGATTTCAGTGAAAATGGTTTTTTTAGTCCATGCTAAACATTTTGAGTCCATTGCAATTAAATACTCGTAGGAAAACCCTTAGTCGTTGGACACCTTAAGAGCACTTCTCCCACGATTTTACTTACACGCATTTAATATCTGGATGGATTTCAACGTTTTTGCTTCCGAGTCTACCAAGGTAGCTTTGTTTTCACTTTTCAAGGACGAAAAAAAAAGTTCTCCAAAATCAAAATTTCCACTCGCGTTTTGCGTTTTAGACCTTTCTGAACAATTTTGGTTCCGTGTCTGTCTGTCTGTCATGAATTCCTTGTAACGCGCATAACTATACGAAGTTATTGTCCGATTTCTATGAAATTTTCAGGGATTGTGCGGGTTGGTGTGTAGGTGGTCCCCTATGAAAATCATCATCCTCGGACTGATAGAAGCGACTGCGCATGCGCAAACGTGAATTCCTTGTAACGGCCATAACTTCTACATTCTCCATCCGATTTCGATCAAATTTTCAGGGATTGTGTGGGTTGGTGTGTAGACGGTCCCCTATGAAAACCATCATCCCCGGACTGATAGAAGCGACTGCGCATGCGCAAACGTGAATTCCCTTGTAACGGCCATAACTTCCACATTTTCCACCCGATTTCGATGAAATTTTCAGGGATTATGTGAATTAGGTTGTAGATACTCCCCTATGAAAATCATCATCCCCGGACCGATAGAAGCGACTGCGCATGCGCAAACGTGAATTACTTGTAACAGCCGTAACTTCAACTGTCCCCCAGGGGTCGCGGGTTCGAATCCCAGCCGAGGCTAAGTATTTTTTGATCCAATCACATACCTCTACTCGCTTAATTTTTCATCCGAATTTGATGAAATTTTCTAGTGTGATAATAGGTTTTTGGTGTAATTTATTTTAGTTTATAATTTTTGTTTTGTAGAAATTTCAGATAGGTAAGTTGGTGCGTTGCTGAAGGCAGGTAAGTACGGTAAGTACTGGTTTACTGATTCTATTATTACGTTAAGTTGAATTTAAGTTGTGATAATAAAAAGTTGTTACTCCGAATTAAATTGTTACTTTATTTATTCTATTTCCTATCTGATCTTCTAGTTTTAAGTTAAGTTAAGTTGTAAAGGTTCCTAGGGATCTCGTCAGGTAGAAAAAGGGGCCTCGGACTGAAGGTCCGGGGGTCGTTGTTCGAACCTGGTTGAAATTCCTTGGGGTCGCTGCCACCACCCGGGTCGGTAAATGACCTGGGAAATACCAAAAGCCTAATTGCGATATACCTGTGCCTTTTTGGTGAGTTGAAAAGGGTAGATTCTGAAATAAGCAACAAGAGTTAAACACGTAGGGTTTTTATTAAGTAAAATTATAAGTTCTGTACCGGGAAGCGGAATTTCTTTACATACTCTGAAGGAGTCAAAATTTAAGTATCGCATCAATATTCGTTGTTAAATGGTATTGATTTCGTAGGAACAAGAATATACAATATAAAGTTTAAAAAGGAAATGACTCGACTTAATTCTAATCTTGTGACTTAGAATCCTTAGTTAAAAATAAGAATATAGTTGTATACAAAATTTACAATAGTTTTTGTACAAGGTTTTCTTTCTTTCTGTTACTTTGAATGGCGGGACTAAGATAAGAGGGGGTTGTTTGCCAGATTTGAGTAAGAATGTAAGCGCTTACAGATGGGGTTTGAGGGAATGGGCTCACCGTGTGCCGAGCTTGGACCTCTTGAGATCTCCGTAGCTGATGAGTTGACCAGGGCCTCTCCTTCTGAAGGCTTGTAGTTGGGGGAGCCTGGAACGGGGCAGTTCTGCCTCGGTTCGGGAATCGTCCGGGTTCGGTACGATCTTGTCGGCGTACTGGAGAAGGCGGCAACGTTCCGGAGTCCGGGCCTTGGCTAAACGGATCTCGGGAAACGAAGACTGGCGGGTTGAAGTGAAGACTATTGTTGTTTTAAAACACTCACTAATTCTCAGTTCGTTCACTCCACGTTACAATTAGAGGGGATGAGTCTACAAGGGTTAGGTTCGTACTTGACCACTTGACGAGACGCGTTACTTGTGAAGACTGAAGGCGCGAGGGAGGGGGCAGCCCCTTTTATGCCCTCGGCCCTCGTGGCCGTTGGATGGAGAAGGCCGCGATGGTGGCGCGCTCACTGTCCTCGGCCCACGTGTGGCGGACATCGGTCGTCGGGTGTTGCTGGCAGACATCGTTCTCTTGGTTGCTTTCATGGAAGTAACTCGAACATGGAGTTGTGAAGTGTTGTTGATTTAAATTGAAATGTGCCTGAAGGGCATGGATGTTAATTCTGGCACATTACACTAGGATTGTCCAGATTAGCGTGTTGTTTTAGTTTTGTTTGGTATCAGTTCACGAAAACACCGCTTTTTTAAAAAATGGCCTATGTGAAATGATAATTATGCAATCATTGTCCAAAGTTGAGCTATCAATTTTTTTTTCAAATTGCCAGTCGTTGGACAAGAAATCCTAACGTTGGACAGCGATGCGCCAGTCGTTGGACATCTGGAAACTTTCGTCATACAATTTTTTCTCATGTTTCTAAGTTCTTATTTTGACTATTTATTGGGAAATGTGAGACATTTTATTCATTATTAATAACATTGAAGGTCGGGACGTGAATAAAGGTTGGTAATATCAAATCTCTTTTGAACATTTTGAATGTTTGTATTTCAGAAATATGTTAATGGAAAATTAAGTCTTTGTGGAAAACAGTCTTTATAAATTTAATAATAACAAAATCAAAAGGATCATACAAGGCAACTCATCAGATAAATCGGGTAGGTACCTATCTAAACTTAATAATCTATTCGACTTGGATGATGATGGTAGCCTGGTAACTTTTGCTTTTGCTTCTGAGTCTAACAAGGTAGCGGTAGCTTTGTATTCAATTTTCAAGGATGAAAAAAAAATTAAAAAAAATGTTCTCCAAAATCAAAATTTCTACTAGCGTTTTACGCTTCAGATCTTTCTGAACAATTTTGGTTCCTTGTCTTTGTGTCAGTCATGAAATCCTTGCCATAGCCATAACTTCTACATTTCTCATTCGATTTCGATGACATTTTCAGGGATTGTGTGGGTTGGTGTGTAGACGGTCCCCTATGAAAATCATCACCTCGCGACTGATAGTAGCCGCTGCGCATGCGCAAATGTGAAATTCTTGCCACAGCAATAACTTCTATATTTCTTACCAGATTTCTATGAAATTTTCGGGGATTATGCGGGATGGTGTGTAGATGGTCCCCTATGAATATAATTTCCCCCAGACTGATCATGCAGTCCCCTATGAGTATCATATCCCCCACTCATGCGCAAACGTTTATTTCCTAATTACAGCCATATCTTCTACGCTTCTCATGTGATATCGATGAAATTTTCAGCTATAATGAGTTGGGGTGGACACGGTCCCCTATGAAAATCATGGCTTCCAAATTGTATTTTGTGCGCATGAGCAAACTTAAAATCCTTTTAACTGCCATAACTTCTATAGTTTCCTACAATATTCGGAGGTTGGTTATGTATACAATCGGAATATGGATACGAGGAAGTTATGTGCCCACTTGGCAGACGTTTTTTCGTTAAAAATTGTATCACATAATCATTAGGTAGCTTCACCAGTCTGATCATAATTTTTCTTGAGGGCTTTTCGAGCTGAAATGAAAATTAAGGGGCGAAAATTACGCAGGAAGGTACCAAGCAAACTCCATAATAAAAATGTTATGTATTAGTGAATTTAAAGGTTCCTCCAAATTTTCCTAAGAATCAGAAGGTAAATAAAATTTATATGAGCTGAGAAAAAAAGTATTTTTAATAGTAATGCATTTTTTCTCTTTTTTTTTTAATAATTAAAGAGCTGATTGGGACGTGTCCAAGCACTAGGCACATCGCGAAACAAGGTAGAACCCAGTTGTTGGACGGGTGTCCAACCACTGGGAATAACCATCTCGACAGTATCCAGTCATTGGACACAAGCAAATAATTTTAATTTATGCGTCAGATGAGGAACTTTTTACTCGAAAATGATCAGTAACAATCGAACAATGGATTAAATATTGTATGGAGTAAGTTATCATCAAATGAAAAACTGAAAACTTACGAAAAGGGGTCAGTCAGCTAACCATTTTCGTAAGGAATCCACACTTTTGCGGAGCCTCCAGTTTGTTTCAACTCCTAAACCTAGTGATTTTATTGCATGGTTATAACCTTCTTTCCTTCTTCTTCTTCTCGCTTCACAGTTTTCATTGGTATGTCACAACACAAAGAAATATTCATCACAACCTTAGTAAAACCTGGAAACCGTTCACTGTCCAACGACTGGGGGGGGGGGGGGGGGTGTCCAACGACTGGGGGTTTTCCCCTAGCTTCATTTTCCTTGAAAATACGCTGAAATGTTCTGTTTTGGGGGGGTCTCAGTCGGTCGTCGTTCGATCCTCGTTCTGGGTTAGTATTTCTCTCAAGAACCAGCGCTCAAGGATTATAGTTGTACCCTAAATTTGAAGTTTACAAGGATTTTCCAAATTCATTAGTGCATCATTCTGGGGATTTGAAAATTTAAAAGATTGCCGCTGGAATCATCAAAATTGAACAATAATTGCCGGCGAAAAGTGAAAAATTCAGTTAGTTAGTAAAAGGTTTTTCCCACTTTTAGATCGACTTTGATGATTCCGAGCGGCAATCTTTTTTAGTTTTTCAATCCCCTAGGTAGATGCACTAATGAATTTTGAAAATCCTTGAAAATTTCAAATTTAGGTACCCACAATACGGAACGAGGAACTTTTTTAAAAATTACTTCACCCTTTGAGTTTTTTCAGCGACAATTAAGGTTTTTTTTTCACCGTTTCAAAGTGAAAAAGCTTCGTAGGGAAAAAGTTGTGAACTTGAATACACTGTAGAACACCCTGTATTAGCAGTTCACCAATAACCCTTGAAAGGGGAAACAACCCTCAATCGTCGCTGAAATAACACGTTTTGCTTCCAAGTCTACCAAAGTAGCGGAAATAGCTTTATTTTCACTTTTCAGAAAAAAGTTGTTCTCCAAAATCAAAATTACCTCTCGCATTTTACGTTTTAAGCCTCCCTGAACAATTTTGGTGCCGTGTCTGTCTGTCTGTCATGAAATCCTTGTAACGGGATTGTTCATATTGGCGTATAGATGGTCCCCTATGAAAACCCTGGCCGGCTTACCTTACACAAAATTTGATTCTCTACAATTTTGATTATGTGACATTTTTTGGTTGGATACGCCGTTTTTGATGTACAGGCCTTGAAACTTGAGCGCAACCCATTTTTCAACCAATTTGGGAAAAATCGCCAAACTTCAACGATCGATTTCGGCCAAACGGCTGAACCGATCTTGAAGATTAAGGTGGTCATTCGACGCAGAAATTCATCCTGTTTAATAAAGGATTGAGTAAAATTTTCCGTAAGATGCATCGTGTACGAGTTATAGGCGAAAAACTGAAACAAGTGCCGAAAAATCGCGGTTTTTCGGGCACCAAAAAGTTAGCAAAAGGAGAATCTAGGAGTTGTTTTTTCTTTTGCCTATTCTAGTATTATAAGTACATCAGTGCCTTAGGTTGAACAACAGACGTTTCACTTTGATTATGTGACATTTTTTGGTTGGATACGCCGTTTTTGATGTACAGGCCTTGAAACTTGAGCGTAACCCATTTTTCAACCAATTTGGGAAAAATCGCCAAACTTCAACGATCGATTTCGGCCAAACGGCTGAACCGATCTTAACGTTTCAGGTGGTCATTCGACGCCGAAATTCATCCTGTTTAATAAAGAATTGAGTTAAATTTTCCGTGGGATGCATCGTGTACGAGTTATAGGCAAAAAACTGAAACAAGTGCCGAAAAATCGCGGTTTTTCGGGCACCAAAAAGTTAGCACCAGGAGAATCTAGTAGATGTTTTTTCTTTTGCCTTTTCTAGTGTTATAAGTGCCTCAGTGCCTTAGTAAGTTGAACAACAGACGTTTCTTTTTGATTATATGACTTTTTGATTGCAACACCGTTTTCAATACTCATAATTGGCGTTGACACACCCATCACTCAGAAGTTGTTTCGTTATTCTATCATTTGGTAGGGGCGGGTGGGAGGGGGGAGGAAGGGGGGAGGCTTTTCTTACACAAAATTTGATTCTCTACAACTTTGATTATGTGACATTTTTTGGTTGGATACGCCGTTTTTGATGTACAGGCCTTGAAACTTGAGCGTAACCCATTTTTCAACCAATTTGGGAAAAATCGCCAAACTTCAACGATCGATTTCGGCCAAACGGCTGGACCGATCTTAACGTTTCAGGTGGTCATTCGACGCCGAAATTCATCCTGTTTAATAAAGAAATGAGTAAAATTTTCCGTAGGATGCATCGTGTACGAGTTATAGGCAAAAAACTGAAACAAGTGCCGAAAAATCGCGGGTTTTCGGGCACCAAAAAGTTAGCACAAGGAGAATCTAGTAGAATATACTGAAAACATGTTCCATAGGCACCCACAAGTCACCCATAAAAGTTTCGCTTTGTCCGGAATTAATGCAAACCCCCCCCCCCCCCCCTTTTTTTGGCTAATTTGACTGGACTAAAATGCTGTGAAACGCAAACTTTTGGAGTACCGTATTTTTTCGAACTGCAAGAACACAAAGCTTCCTTATTTTCAATAGAGAACACGCAAAAAACGATTCGACCTTCAGTACCTCGGTTTGTTATTGGCTGAAACTATGTAATCAATTCATAATACTTTCTACCGACCTAACAACAGCTGTAGCCCGAACAAATATTGAATCAGACCGTCTCATTCCCCCCTTTCACGAATTTTAATCAATTGGATTCTGCAACGCTTCCGAAAGTTTGATAGCCCAGCTGACGATCTTACCGGTATCTTTGAGGGCAATAAAACTTTACGACTTGCCCTTACGGTACATTTGCACCCTGAAAACGCTCATTTCCCAACCTTCCCTTCGTTGAGACGACAAAAGAGCTCGTCAGTTACCTACAGGAGGCTTTCAGTGCGGCCGACGTTGCTTTTATCAATCTATCAAGGTTTTACGACGTATTAGCGTCACTGGGGTCGAGGGAGGGTTTTCTGCCTTGAGGGGTGAGAAGTCCGGGTGTTCAAATTTACGGCCGATCGGCCAATGGGAAGTCAAGAAACGTTTCTCCCCTCATCGAAAAGGGGAAAAGTTCGGGTGATCATTTTAGATTTGATGGTCGGTTCAATACAACCGAATCGTAAACCAACTATGACGTCACACAGCAGAATTCAGTGATATCGATTTACAGTATTGTTATCGTACCTTATTGAAGAATCCACCGTAACTAGCAAGTCGAGTATATACAAGAGTCGTGCATGAACGTCATCATCAAGGCCGTCGAGAGAGATGAGTTTCGCTCCATGAGTACGTGACATGATGCAGAATGCTCTTCTTTTCGGTTTATTATATTCAATAATGGACCTTTAGAATGTAACAAGAAACATTTTGTTAACCACCCCCAAAATTTGTTGGTTTACGTTTCAAGGTACGTAGAATCCGAAAATCCAATAAAAATTATTCCGTCCGCCCGCTGTACGCGGCACTTTCCTCAGTTAGCATTGACCGATTTTGTTCAAATTTGGTATATGGGCTCCATTTGGGGTCTAGTAGTGCCCCGAAGCTTTTGGTTGATGTCAGTCACTTCTAAGGGGTGAAAATTGAGGGTTGAAATTTTCAAGAGTGCCCTAGCTCTAAAACTCTCGAAATAAAGGTACCTATCGTTTTTTCACCAATTTTAAATAGTACTTACCTATTGAATTTTAAAAAAATTTTCGAGACCACCCAGAGCTCTGCAGGACAAACCGTTCGCTCCCTACTAGTACTTAAGGGTACTTAAGGGACCTTCGATAAAACAGAATCACGAGAGTGAATCACCAAAAGGTCTAATCTCCGTTCAAATTTGTATTTTAACATGTTTAATGTTTTAGGGCTAGGGGTCATTCTGTGAATTCCGACACGCAAATCTGCAACGCTTTTTTTTCTTAGTTACCACGGACCGATTTCTTATTTACCACGTTATATCGGCTCCATTTGGGGTCTAGTTGTACCAAGATGGTCACTGATCAGCTGAGTGAGCTCCAAGGCCATTTTCTCTCCTGTTGAACGCAGGAAGCTGAAATTTGAGAAGCAGGGTCAATGGAGAATGCTGAAGGCGCCTGAGTGGTCACTGATCAGCTGAGTGATCGGCAATCTAATTTCTCCCTTGCGAGGGAAAAACATTAAACATGATTTAATGTTTTTCCCTCGCAAGGGAGAAATTGAACAGTTTCGATTTGTATTCAGTTTTGCTTGCTAGTAATCAAATTTCCATATGAAGCTCTCTATCGATTTGTTATTTTCAATGATGAACCTTTGGAATCGACCAAGAAATTTTTTTTCTAACATCCCCTCAAAATTTGTTGGTTTACGTTTCAAGGTACGTAGAATCCAAAAATCGAATAAAAATTTGGCCGTCCGTCCGTCCGTCCGTCCGTCCGTCACTTTCCCCACTTAGCATTGACCGATTTTGATGAAATTTGGTGTATGGGCTCCTCCTGGGGTCTAGTTGTGCCCCGAAGATTTTAGTTGATGTCAGTCACTTCTAAGGGTTGAAAAATATAGGTTGAACTTTTGAAAACGCCCTAACTCAAAAAATTTTGATATAGAGGTATTGTTTTTCCTCCAATTTAAGATTCTATAGAATTTTTAGAACTTTTTGAGACCATGCGGAGCTCTGTAGGACAAACCGTTTGCTCCCTACGAGAACTTAAGGATTGGACTTAATCAGAAACACGAGTGTGAATCGCGAAAGAGGCCTAGTCTCCGTTCTTCATGTTGGTCGGTGTTAATAATGTCAATGCCATGTTCCTTGCAGACGAGTGATATATAGAAAAATAATAAATCTTTGTGTAATAATTTGCAGCGTTTTTCGTTTCAGGTCCAATTGTCACCCGTTTTTCCAATTTAAAAACGCTGCAAATCATTGCTCAAAGGTTTATTATTTTCTGTATAGATCACCCTTCTGTATAGATCACTGGTTCTCCATCAATAGCACCTACCATCATCTGTATTCTCCCTTGACCTTCCCTCTCAAATTTCAGCTTCCTGCGTTCAATAGGATTGAAAATGGCTTCGGAGCTCACTCAGCTGATCAGTGATCTGAAGAATGAAGAAGCTTTTGAGCAATGATTTGCAGCGTTTTTTACCCACCAACATTTTGGTTTATTATTTCTAATAATAAGCCTATGTGATCGTATCGCAAAAAAATTTTATAATCCCCCCTCAAACTTTGTCACTTTACGTTTCAAGGTGCGTAGAATCCAAATTTGCAATGTCCGTCCGCCGTCCCCCGTCCCCCGTCCGCCGTACGCCGTCCGCGGCACTTTTCTTAGCAACACTGGACCGATTTGGTTCAAATTTGGTATATGGGCTCCATTTGGGGTCTAGTTGTGCCGCGAAGCTTTTGGTTGATGTAGGTCACTTCTAAGGGGTGAAAATTAAGGGTTGAAAATTTCAAGAGTGCCCTAGCTCGAAAAATCTCGAAGTAAAGGTATCGTTTTTTCACCAATTTTAAATAGTACAGAATTTTTAAAAATTTTTGAGACCACCCGGAGCTCTGTAGGACAAACCGTTCGGTCCCTACGAGTATTTGAAGGTTTTCCTTCGATAAAACAGAATCATGAGTGTGAATCGCAAAAGAGGTCTAATCTCCGTTCAAATTTTATCGGACTCAAATGCGATCGCTGTTCATTTCTTCGATTTGTATACAGTTTTGCCTCCTGCGTAACCAGTAATCAAATTTCTATATGAAGCTTTCTATTTTTCGAATCGAGTGTGAAGCGTTTAGTTCTTTCTAATAAACTTGATTGTGAAGGTGTGAAGCCTTCTTGAAGTATGGTGTGGTAGGTAAAAAAAAGTTGGTAGGTAAAAAACGCTGCAAATCATTGCTCACTGATCAGATCACTGATCAGCTGATTGAGCTCCGAAGCCATTTTCAATCCTATTGAACGCAGGAAGCTGAAATTTGAGAGGGAGGGTCAAGGGAGAATACAGATGGTGGTAGGTGCTATTGATGGAGAACCAGTGATCTATACAGAAGGGTGATCTATACAGAAAATAATAAACCTTTGAGCAATGATTTGGTACTTGAGTATTAAACGGAGGCCACCATTACGAAACGGCACTTATAGAAGGTTAAATTGTTATCGATGTTGTAGTAGAACTATTCTAGTATTGTTGTGAGTCGAGCGTTATCAGATGATATTTGGCAGAATACATGTGGCGATCTGATGTGACTTTTAGCGGCGGCGGCGCTTTCAACTCCATCCTGACCGACATTGCTGCATTCTGAGTTGCACAACGTCAGAACCAGGCGTCGGATTAATTCTAAACTTCACCTATAAATCTATTAAAGTGTGTTCTTTCTAATTATGTAGTTATTTTTGGTATCCGGTACAAAATATTTCTATAGGTTAGGTGGCCTCCGTTTAATACTCAAGTACCGATGATTTTTTACCTACCAACTTTTTTTACCTACCAGCTAGGTACTACCTACCACACCATACTGGCTTCACACCTTCACAATCAAGTTTATTAGAAAGAACTAAACGCTTCACACTCGATTCGAAAAATAGAAAGCTCCTAATAGAAATTTGATTACTGGTTACGCAGAAGGCAAAACTGTATACAAATCGAACAAATGAACAGCCATCGCATTTTACTCCGATAAAATTTGAATGGAGATTAGACCTCTTTTGCGATTCACACTCATGATTCTGTTGTATCGAAGGAAAACCTTCAAGTACTCGTAGGGACCGAACGGTTTGTCCTACAGAGCTCCGGGTGGTCTCAAAAATTTTTTAAAATTCAATACTATTTGAAATTGATGAAAAAACGATACCTCTATTTCGAGAGTTTTCGAGCTAGGGCACTCGTGAAAATTTCAACCCTTAATTTTCACCCCTTAGAAGTGACCTACATCAACCAAAAGCTTCGAGGCACAACTAGACCCCAAATGGAGCCCATATTTATATACATATAATTTGGTATACCAAATTTGAACCAAATCGGTCCAGTGTTGCTAAGAAAAGTGCCGCGTACGGCGTACGGCCGGACATTTTTTTATTCGATTTTCGTATTCTACGTACCTTGAAACGTAAAACATCAAATTTTGAGGGGGGGTTAAATTTTTTAACACAGAATGTGTTTTTGCGATGACCTACCGAAAAAAAAATCGTCACGAAAAAGCGACAGAAAAAACATCTGGTGATATGTTTATTGGTTGTCATGTTAATGTCAACTCCACATTTATTATTGTTGTTTTTTATTTAACGGATGACTAGTATCGCAAAAACACATTCTGTGTTCCTATGATTTCATACAGAGTATGGAAAAAGAAATAAACCGGGGGGTGCAGGGGGGCGGAGCCCCCCGCCGAGGCGCAAAGCGCCGAGTTTTTCTTGCTCGATTCCAAAGGCTTATTATTGAAAATAATAAACCAAAATTCAATACTATTTCAGATTGGTGAAAAAAACAATTCCTTTATTTCTAGTTTTCGAGCTAGAGCACTTTTATAAATAATGGCCACCCTTATTTTTCCCCCCTTAGAAGTGACTGAAATCAACCACAAGCTTCGCGGCACAACTAGACCCCAAATGGAGCCCACATACCAAATTTTATCAAAATCGGACCAGGCTAACTAAGGAAAGTGCTGGATATGGCGCACGGATGGAAAACTTTTTACTCGATTTCCAGATTCTATATTTCCTTGAAACATGAACCAACAAATTTTGAGGGGGTTAAGTTTTTGTTTTGGTCGATTCCAAAGGTTTATATTGGCAATAATAAACCAAAAACGGTTTTGGAAACTGCAGCTCTTCGGAGGAGTCTGCTGCCATCCCACCCCGAGGAGAACCGACGAAAGACGAAAGTGGCCGACGTAGCTCTGCTCGGCACAGTATGGAAGTATTCCATGGTTTTCCGCTCGTCAGCGCTGCCACTCGGCCGCCTCACCAAGTTTAGTTACGTGTTATAAACCGTTCAGGTTATGTTAGCTTTTATTTATTATTTACGTTTCACTTCGTGCCAAATTTTAGTGTTCTTGAGTTATTCAACCGTAATAACTGCTCAGTGATTCCTTCATGGAGAACATGGATGAGCCTTGTGACAAGAGAATCAAGTTGGAATTCGTCGAGCTTGAGGACATTTGCACTGTTGAGGAAGACGAGATACCCACACCGGATGACGACGTTGACGTTGAGGGGATCGGTCCTGACGATCCCCCCAATAACTGGAATCAAACTGGTACTTCCGAGTCCCCTGGTTCACCAAATCCAAATTCGAGTGAACACAGCGCTACCTTGTTACTAGATTTCGCAGGACCTTGCAATTTCGGGTATCACTTCCGCAAAGACAACGCTTCCCAAATGGTCAACTCTTGGTTGTACTCTGAATTGCTGAACCAGGTATTCTTGAAGATGGGAAACGTTGTGCATATCCAGTTCACGGTGGACGAAGCCAAAGCGCCAGACCCCAACGATTTGTACATTAGAGCGACGCCGGTGTTCTGCAGCTCCGACCATATGCACCTGCCTGTCAACAGGTGAGCAAGGGGGGTTGCAAGATTGCTTGTTTATATTAGGTTTCTGCAGTGCTTACTTTGGTATACCTAGTAGGAAACACTTCTTTCCAATGAGGAATTTCACCATGTCGGAATTTCCTATTTTTGACCCCAAAATCGGATTCAGCACCTCTAAAAACCCCCTAAGGCAAACTTTCAGCCCGAACTTCCTAATTTACGAATAAACAAAACAGTGTAGAAAATACGAATGTTTAAAAAAACCGGGAAAATGACGTCATGCTGGAATAGTTCATTTATGGCCGCTTGAAGCGCTGAGATCGAGAAATCCATAGTCCCCAGATGCAAAATTTCATGAAACAGTAAAGTTCGAAATCGAAAAACTGAAGAAAAAAATAGAAAAAGCGAGATGGGGAAAATTAGGTTTCCTCTGTTTTTGTTTGATAACTTTTCTCTTAGAAAACACGATTTCGTCGTCCCAATGGGCAACACTGGGAGGAGACGGCGATCCGAACAGCCCAATCAGCGAGCGTTCCCGCTGGACGTCTGTTTTCCCGGTTAGTTTTGAAATTAAAAATTTTGACTGTCTCCCAAAAATAACAGGAGACTTATTTTCCGAAATCAGCCCGATTTTCATCTATCCCACACCATTAACTATTCAGGAAAAATGCAAACAGAAATCGGTGAAATTCCTCATTATAAGGTACCTTGTAAAAAAGCTTTAGGGTCTGCAGTATATTGGCAGGTGCTTGAATAAGTTAACCCTTCAGTGGTAGACACCGGAGCGCGGCGCTCCCTTGGCCCATTATTCGAATACTGTGGTTCACAGTGGCTATTTTGAAGGCTGTTATTCACAGTTCCCTCCTAGATACTACCTCCATACAAGATCTCACCCTCCTCTCTATCCCCCAACCCGCTCAGGGGTTAATATGAGTCCTTCTCTTGTCACCTGCCCTTTGTGTACTTTTTTAAAATCTTGTATAAAATGACTGAGCACTCCTCTGATCCCAGTTAATGGCTACAGTGGCTTGGGGTTAAATTCAGAATATTCCAACCCAAATTGAGACTTTTCCAAATCAAATTCAGACTTTTCCATTTCAATGTAAATATTCATCGTTTCAACATCAAAATTCTCAAATTTTTGTACCATCTTCCTCGCCACTGATAAATGCAACTCTGGGATATAAAAACAACTAGTGTTCGATGGACACAGCAGGAGTAGGTATATTCTTTTGGGTTGAAAAAACGAAATAGTAAAAAAAAAAACGATTTTTACCATTTCGTATTTCTGTGTTGAATGAAAAACTGTTTTTACCATTATGTTTTTCAATGATCACCTTTAGATACACCAGGAGATGAGTTGAATATCACATTCAGACCGATAACTATTCAAAAATATGATAAATACTGATTTATTCGAGAGGCAGTAACGAGAGAGCGCAGCGCTCCGGGGTCTACCAGTTGCGGAATGAAAAGAGGTCTACCACTGGAGGGTTAAGTATCTGTTAGACGATATAAAATAATATTATATATCGTTTAAGTTTAATTCAGTTTGCGAAAGGATTAATTCAGTTTGCTTAAGGTTTAATTCAGTTTGCTAATGCTATATATTATATAGCATTAGCAAACTGAATTAAACCTTAAGCAAACTGAATTAATCCTTTCGCAAACTGAATTAAACTTTTCGCAATTTGATTTAAACTTTTCGCAATTTGATTTAAACTTTTTGCAAACCGAATTAAACCTTTCACCATCAGAGTTCAACTTTTCTCAAACTGAATTAACCCTTTCACAATTGGAATTAAACCTTTCGCAAACTGAATTAAACTTTTCCCAATTACAAGTGAACCTTCCATAAAATTAATCCTCTGCACCAAACATGATCAGAGGACATAAGAGTGAGTGAAGTCCCCTAAACAATACCTTATCAGTGGACGGAGAATATCTTCCCTGCGGATGGTCAATTACTCCCCTGTGGACTGGCAAACTTTCATTGACCTTCACTGTGTAGAGTCACCCTTCTCTTCCCGTCGACATTCTCGTCATAAAAGTGTTCATGGGTTTTTTCACTTTTTTTTTTTGGTTTTGTGAGGAACATTGTCGTGGTGATGAGCGACAGCGATTCAAATATTAGTTCAGTGAGTATTGCTAAGTATTGTGAGTAGGTACTGCTGATCGCTCGAAGGAGGGACGGTCGAATTCCTTGAAAATCCCGTTGAAAATGGACATGTATCTCGTACTTCCTGCTGCAGCTACAGGCCGACCCCTCCACTGACCTTCACCTTTCTCGAAAAATCAGACTATTCATGAGATAGTTTACTTTAGAACATTGATTTATACATGGATAGTTAAACGTGTTTATTTATTATTATTTTTGTTCATTAAAAATTTATTAAATTGTTTGTTTATTGCGAAAAGTTTAATTCAGTATGCAAAAGGTTTAATTCTATTTGTGAAAGGGTTAATTCTAATTGCGAAAGGTTTAATTCAGTTTCCGAAAAGATTAATTCAAATTGCAAAAAGTTTAATTCAGTTTGCGAAAGGATTAATTCATTTTGTGAAAGGATCAATTCAGTTTGCTAAAGGTTTAATCCAGTTTGTTAAAGGTTTAATTCAGTTTGCTAATGCTATATCTTGTACTTCCTGCTGCAGCTACAGGCCAACCCCTCCACTAACCTTCCCCTTTCTTGAAAAATCAGACTATTCATGAGATAGTTTACTTTAGAACATATATTTATGTGTAGATAGTTGATAACGTGTTTATTTATTATCATTTGGTTTATTGAAAATTTATTAAATTGTTTGTTTATCGCGAAAAGTTTAATTCAGTTCGCGAAAGGTTTAATTCTATTTGTGAAAGGGTTAATTCTAATTGCGAAAGGTTTAATTCTGTTTGCTAATGCTATATATCGTCTAAGCTCTAACAGATACATGTAACAAACCAATTAGTAACAAACAAAAAATACATATTATCTATTTTTTGTTTGTTACTATTTCAAGGTCACATGTACTCACAATCCTCACTTGGAGACGTGAGAAAAATACATTTTAAACTGAATGTATTAATTTACATTTACGGAATCCATATTGTAGACCCTGGAAATACCTGTTACTTTACCAAAGTTGTTTGCCCTTGGACGTAGGGAAGAAAAATTGTTTTTCTATATTTTCTATGTTTAATGTTCAGTGTGTGTCCTCTTCAGTTGGCCAAAACTTCAGGGTTCGATTCTACAAGGTGTTTCCAACAAATAACGTCTCCTACAATGAGGAATTTCACCATATCGGAATTTCCTATTTTTGACGCCAAAATCGGATTCAACACCTCGAAAAACCAACTACCGCAAACTTTCAGCCCGTACTTCCTAATTTACGAGTAAACAATACAGTGTAGAAAATATGATCGTTTAAAAAAAACCGGGAGGATGGCGTCAACCTGGAATAGTTCATTTATGGCCGCTTGAAGCGTTGAGGTCGTGAATTCTATAGTCCCCAAATGCAACATTTCACAAAACCAGTAAAGATCGAAATCGAAAAACTGAAGAAAAAATAGAAAAAGCAAGATGGAGAAAATTAGGTTTCCCCTGTTTTTGTTTGATAACATTCCTCTTGGATAACACGATTTTGTCGAGGAGAGTCTAGCCCCCAGAAAGTGTTGTTGGGTTTCAGTGCTACCTATTGCCACTTCAACGAACTACCATTTCTGATATTTTATCAGGTGATCACGCTCGCAAACCGCATTACCGTCGCTCCTCTAAAACTTGCAGTTATCCTAAGATTACAATGTAGCGATGTAGGGGAGTGGGGGGCACATTTGACAATGGCTGTTTGTCACACAAGATTTGAATTTTACCGCGATTTCGTGTTTTTGTATTGTGAAGAAGAAGAAGAAGAACCATTCCAGGTGAAAACTGTGCAGGTTACAAATCATCTAGTCAGCTCATGGCGGTTTGAGTGTTTGGACCCCTCAAAAGTAAGTTTTTTTTCATTTTGTTTTTCGTTGATTACCGAGTGGATTCAGTTTTTTTTTCAAATGTAGCTCATCCAGTTTGTCAGTCGTATATGTCTCCATGCATGTGTTTTCCTTGGATTCTTCAAAACAATTCATCGTTCGAGGTTGGCTTGGGTTTTACTGTAATGGCTACCCTCGGGGTAGTTTTGACAGTTTTGCTAGGGGAACATTTGACATATATTTTGACATATATTTTTATATACCTATGAAGTTTGTCAATGCTATGTTGATGTAGGATTTTGAATACCTACTCGACCTGACGTTTTTCAATAAACATCTTTGTTTTGATCATTATTTTTTATTACTTCAATTCCTACATCCATAAAACTTGGTGTTCCTTTGAGAAAGAAGAGTGGGTACTCATCTAATTGAAATTGTGTTGGTAGTGTTGATTGTTACAGGCTGCAGGGTCTATAGTTGTTCTGTCTGACTCAACATTATTGCCAGATAATGATTTGCCGGACGTTCCATGGTTTTTTGGTAAGATTAGTTTAGAATTATGGTACTTTCTGTGAACTGTCAAAAGTGCCCCTTTCTCATGTCAATTGTGCCCCACCGGTGGGGCACAATTGTCACTTCCTAAGCTTTTTGAAAATTTACAAAAAAAAATACTTGGCAAGCAGATAGAAAAAGGAACGAGATGTATGTGGGTAGCAAAAATACCGTAGTTAACGATAGAAGAAAGAAATTCAAGACCTCTCGTACTTTCAACCTTGTAGGATGGAAAATGCGAAAAAGTGTCAAATGTGCCCCCCACTCCCCTACATGGACTTAGTCGACTCAAGAACATTTATTTTTGAGTTTTACAATTGATTTGAATGCACTAGTGGTGAACTTGATGTGTGTCTAAAAAGAAATAACAACTAAACAGCCAAACTTAGAAATTAGAGAGTGGTAAAATCGAGGTAAGTCTACTTTTCAGAAATGCCGCTTGACCACGCTCACATCGAGCAGAAAAGTATGGTAGTTCGCTGAAGTGGCGGTAGGTAGCGCTGAAACCCGACAATACTTTCTGGGGGCTAGACTCTCCTATTTTGTCGTACCATCGGGCAACACTGGGAGGAGGCAGCGATCCGAACAGCGAGCGTTCCCGCTTCACGTTGAAGAGGTTCGTTTTCCCGGTTATTTTTTGAAATCATAAATTTCGTTTGTCTCCCAAAAATAACAGGAGATTTATTTTCCGAAATCAACCCGATTTCATCTATCCCACACCATTAACTATTCAGGAAAAATGCATCAGAATTCGGTGAAATTCCTCATTTTCGTGTCAACTCCTCAATTTTCTAAGTATTTTAAATTTTAAGGTCTCGAGTTTTTGACCTTAGGCCGAGACTGCCATAACTCCCGTTACCAAGTAAATTCGGATAGGTAATAAGGAGATCGTTGGAAGGAGCATTAAATTTTCAATCTACCAAGAGCCAAACCAAAAACTTTATCAATAGAACTTTTTTTGAATTCAACTCAAAAAGCAAAGTTTTCAAGTTTGACAAAAGTGCAAGGAGCGGAAAGTTGTTACAAATTAGTTGTGGAATCGATTCCTGAAGTATTGATGATTGCAGGGACACCCTGTAGAACAGTTCACCAATAATTCTTAAAACGTGAAAAAAATCTCAACTTTTGCTGAAATAACATGTTTTTTTCCCATTCAAACACTATTTCTGTCTTCAAATGTAAAATTAACCGGATAGCCATTTGAAAACAATGGACAATGAGGTAGTTGCATGGATCGGAATTTCGTATTTTTCACGGAAGATTAAAATTTAGCGGACTTGGAAACGTTCCTGTATCAGTTTTCAGTTCGAAATTGCGTTCAGTTTACTCGTATTATCATAAGGAAATACCGTCCTCACTCGTGTTGGCGGGGGAGCCGACACAAACTATGAAAATGAGTACAAATTCAAGTCAGAAATATTGAAATAAGGATGCAAAAAGAATGGTGATGATTTAAAAAATATATACTTTTTACAGCCTCTGCATATTTGAATTTATCTTTTAATTTCATAGTAACGAATCTAATTTTTGCTGTTTTCCTGCTCACCCTAGTGTTGTTGCGTTGACGCCCCCACAACTCTGACGTAGCCCCCACCCTGTAGAGTCATAGCTGTATAAAGCAAACACTTCGCTTTTTGACTTGACTGTTTTAAAAAACGTTTTATTCCTAAAAGGTTTTGGTTTTGCTGTGAATAGCCTGGAAATTTATCGCTCTTTCCTACGATATTGTCAAATTGTAATTTACTTCATAAAAAACGGAAGATATTGCAGTTTTAATAACATTAGATTTTTTTTAAAACTGAAGAAAATCAGTTTTAAAAAACTGATTTTTGATTGTTGCCGATGGTGAAGAGGCGATGTATATCACGGAGAAACATTTTGGGACTCCTCTCCTTATAAAAATTTTCTTCATTGGAGACTGGTTAGGGGTCAGAACTCCATCATCAGTCCAGAGACTATGTTCAAGCAGAAACGCCATGTTCACTTGCTGAGTATATTAGCAGAGGAGTCTCAAAAATTTTCTCCATGAGAAAATCTTAAAGTTGAAGAAAATTGGAAAACAAGGTGTTAGAACAAAATGGGAAATTTGCCTCACAATTTTTTAATTTTTTTTTGGAAAGAGGGTTTACTGATATAGAAGAAAACTGTAGTGTGTTGCTCGAAAACGTATCCAAAAAATTTAGAGAACTTAAGGAAGATGGCAATTTTAAATGTACCAGGAGTCTGTGATGTGAAGAGTTTCCCCTTACAACAGCAGCGCTACCTCTGATAGCGCACATGAAACAACTAGCTTACGTGATCAAACACACGAGTGAGCTGTGAACTGGTAGAAAGAATCCAGACACAAAAGTGTCGGAAAGAAGCAATTTTACTCGCTCTTTTTTCACTACGATTCTATCTATTAGTTTATCAAGCATTATTAGTCTTCACCTTCTCTTATTTAGTTTCTATATTAGTTAGTTTCGATATTTGAATCAAATTGTTTTTTTTTAATTACGCCGTATACGAGGCTCCAAGGCCATTCATGCTCGGGCAGCCCAATAAAGTTCAGATTTCTTCCACCATACGGTGTCGTCATGCTTAAAACTGTTTCTTATGTCCTGCATAGCCGGACATGTGTCAAGGTGGGATGCCGTCATATCCTCAGTCTGGCATAAAGTGCAGAGCGGGCTATCGAAAACTCCTATTCTGCACAAGTGCTTCCCGAGGAAATCGTGCCCAGTTTGTATCCTGAAGCAGGCGACACTTTGCTTTCTGGGCAGGGATCTGGGAATTGGGTCGCTGATCAGCGGCTCCCAGCTTTTCCCTACAGCAGCTCTTTCATGCTCCTGGCGGACAGCAAGCCTTTTCTTGGTGTCGATGAGACATTTGGCCGAGCTGTAGGGAAGAGCAACACTTGGCTGGGGCATATTTGCACCTCTTTTGGCTAGGGCATCTGCCTTCTCATTACCCTCAATCCCGCAGTGCGAGGGGACCCACTGCAGCACCAGATGCAGCAACTGTTCAATCATTCGGCGGCATTCTATTGCCATAGAGACATCTGAGGAACCATTACGAGTAAGTGCGAGAATGGCAGCTTGTGAATCCACAAACATCACCACTCAACAGTCATCCCTTTGTCCGAGGATTGCTGCCGCCCGCTGGATTGCAAATACTTCTCCCTCGAAGTTTGTTGAAAGTCGACCTGCTGGTTCGGACAGTTCAAACTGGGAACAGTATACTTCTGCTCCGGCATTTCTGTTCGCGTCAGTTGCTGAGCCGTCGGTGAACACGTGGAGCCATTCATCTGGAGGGTACCAGAGGTTCAGAGTCTCCAGGAAATCCAATCAAATTGTTAGAGTGGATCGTTTCATGTGATCACGAGGGTGCCTACGACTCTACCTGTTGACATTCTCTGACACTATTTGCCGAAACACATTTTATTCTTCCCCAGAGCACAGTTTTGTGGGAGGAACCCTGGGGAGTGATGTAATCAGTTTTCCTCGATCTTCGTGGTGTTTTTTGACACCGCTTCACTTGTTTAGAATTTTTTTTTACAGTAATTTTTTTCCTTGGGTATTCCTGGTGTTAAACGTTATTCTAGGGCCCTGTCTTAGGATTTGACTTGAAATTCCAGAATTTAAAATTGAGGCAAATTCCCCATTGATAGGAGACATTTTGTTGGAAACACCTTGTAGAAGCTAACCCTGAAGTTTTGACCAACTTCAGAGTAGACACCCTGTATTACATTGTATTAAGTAATTTGATTTACATGTAGTTCTGTACTATTGTGCTAGGTTCGTGCAAACCTGACAACCTAACTACCTTCTGCTATTTTCAGGTGTACGTTGCATTCTTTGGAAGACGACCCTCTGAACGAGTCCCACAGTGACGGCACGTGCCACTGTAGCGACTACAACCTCGTTGGCCACATCATCCGTTCGACGTCTGCCAACGCCATCTACTGTTATGACGACGAAACTGAACGACATTCGGTCGTCGTTCCACTCAAACACCGCCTTTACGACCTGTTATTTTCCTTCACGTGCAAATCATCCTGCTCCAGAGGCATGGAGAGGCGGCCCATACGAACTGTGTTTTCTCTCGAGAACCATGCAGGTAGTTATTCTCACTATACTTATGTTGAATACTATTTATTCATAATTCCTACTTAAATAAATAAATTGCCTTCTGGTGGCGTTGAGAGCATTTAACTTACTTTCATCTAAGGTTAGTATGGTTAATATGGGAAAAACATGGGAATAACCGTTTATTCAGTAGTTTTTAACATTTTTCTCTGGCAATTATTGTTCGAGCAATGTATCAGTTTTTCAACTCCCTAGGGCCGTGCACTAATGAATTTCTAAAATCCTTCAAAATTTCGGTACAACTTTTCAAGTTTTTGCCCCTTTGATTTCGCGAAATACTGACCCGGAATGAGGAACAAACGGCGACCGACTGAGCGTAGAAGTTTGGTATCTATTATTAGGGTCATCCAAAGAGTAAGTTTTTAAAAAGTTGAAAAATGCTTGTATTTCGATGAAATTCACTGAATTCACAAATATAGTAATACCCCGTTGAATTTTGAAATCAGCTTTTAGTGAATACCAACATTTCTTGAGGAGATTCACACTTGCTGTCACACTCATGGTAGGTCACCTGGAAATAAAATAAGGAAGTAGGATATAATAAAGCAAGTTGTGAGGTGCCTTTGATGGCGATTGGCATAACTTAGTATTTACAGGAATGCATCTATAGTATAAGACGTGTGAATATCGTTGGGGTAGGCAAGAAAGATAACAATACAGGTTCACGGCAATAAGGAGGATATAATGGGGAATTTGCCTCACATTTTTTTTTTTTTTTTTTTTTCGAATGAGGGTTTATTTTTATGGAATAAAACCATAGTGACCTGCTCGAAAACGCATCCAAAAAATTTAGAGAATTTAAGGAAGATGGAAATTTTAAATGTGGTGGCAATGTGTAAGAGGCAGCCATGTTTGAAACGTAACGGATATTCTACCAATCTGACTTCAAGGGAGGTTCTGTGGCGCTTACCACAGAAGCGGAACATACACGAACTTTTAGCTTACAAGTAGTGCGCACAAGAGTGCGCCGCGAACTGGCAGGAAGAACCCAGACACAAAAGTGACCAAAAGAAACAATATTACTCACTTTTTTACAATACGATTCTACCTACTAGTTTATCAAGCATTATTAGTCTTCATCTTCTCTTATTTAGTTTCAAGATTTGAATCAAATTATTCGAGTAGCAATTTCACTGGATCGTTTTGTGTGGCGGTGCTAGAACTCTGTCTGTTGTTGGAGTTGTTTTTGCGTCGTTTTTTTTCGTATGACGTCAACAATATTCCTCGATTTTCGCGGTGTTTTGTAACGGAGGCTTCACTTGTTTAGTCATTTTCTCCTACGGTAATTTTTTCCCCTTGGTTATTCCTAGTGTTAAACGTTATTCTAGGGCCCTATTATAGGATTTGACTTGAAATTCCAGAATCTAAAATTGAGGCAAATTCCCCATTGTATCAAAATGTGCTTACTGGGGGCGGGATGGACGTGGCGACAGCAAGGGGGATCCGAACTTCTTGAGAGCTCGCAAGGGAAGAAAGCACCCCCTTCCAATGTCCTCTCTTTCCTTCAAGGTCATCCAGGATAGGTACTTACATATCACAACTGTTGTGATCAGCGACCTCTTCGCATTTCTGTCCATTCGCTTCCTTAGCTCAAGTGGTAGGAGCTCCGATTTAGAATCGGAATGATAGGTGATCGATCCCCGGTCGAGGGAAGTTAATTTTTGATGACTCAACAGTGTGGCGCAGTCGTATCGGGCCCAAACGGTCTCCTCAGAATTTCTCAGAGAAACAATAATTCATTAAGATTAGGTCATCAAAACAACTCCCTCCCAAGACACGAGTCGAGCCACCGCCTATTCGGACAAACGTTGTGGTCAGCAGATCCCCTGCCCCGTCAATAAGGAAAACAATAACAAAAAACTCCGAAGCCAGTCAAAAATACGCGTTCTCAATTGGTTGTAAAAACGCAGGCCCTGACTAGGTAACGGAGTACCTAAGATTTCCTAACGGGGGGGAAGATGTTGTGATCAGCGACCTCTTCGCATTTCTGTCCATTCGCTTCCTTGGCTCAAGTGGCAGGAGCTCCGATTTAGAATCGGAATGATAGGTGATCGATCCCCGGTCGAGGGAAGTTAATTTTTGATGACTCAACACAACTATGATGAGAATTTTTAGTTGAGTTGCTGTAGGTGTTTGCTGTTCTCCTACAGGCCACAGAAACTTTGCGTTCGTGTGGCGCCCCCTAGGTAGCGGATCGGCGGACTATAACGATTGAGTCAACCTTCCATGGTGAAACCTTCACATGGAAATTTGAGCGGTGAGGAATTTGAGGTTCGTGTAGAGCCACGAAATTTCAATTTCGGAAATGCACGAATTTCAAGATGCAGTAAGAGGGGAATCATGTCACTTTTGAGGGGAGAAATTCCCGAAAATATTTGTATGTGCGGGAAGTTGCTTGATGATAAGAGATGATTAGTTCTATGTTCCCCAGAAGAATGCGCCAAAGGGATGCAAGGTTTCAGTGGCAGACCCGTAGGAGTGCTTCGTGGCAATGAATTGGGTGTGGGTATAAAAATAACTCCAAGAAAACTCGGGCCTCGCCTTACTGCTTAGAGCCTTTGGCTAAAATTCAAGAAACATGGAACATGCCAGCCACGCTTTTCAGAGGAGAAGGGATGGGGTGGACGGGTGGAGAATAACCGCCACCCCCCTGCATGACACTTTCACGTCACCCTCTCCACGTTTCATTTTCGGGTGGTTAGTCCAAGACTAAAGCCTGTTCTATGCTAAAACAAAATAATGAGGAATTTCACCATGTCGGAATTTCCTATTTTTGACCCCAAAATCGGATTCAGCATCTCTAAAAACCCCCTAAGGCAAACTTTCAGCCCGAACTTCCTAATTTACGAATAAACAAAACAGTGTAGAAAATACGAATGTTTAAAAAACCGGGAAAATGACGTCATGCTGGAATAGTTCATTTATGGCCGCTTGAAGCGCTGAGATCGAGAAATCCATAGTCCCCAGATGCAAAATTTCATGAAACAGTAAAATTTGAAATCGAAAAACTGAAGAAAAAAATAGAAAAAGCGAGATGAGGAAAATTATGTTTCCCCTGTTTTTGTTTGATAACTTTTCTCTTAGAAAACACGATTTCGTCGTCCCAATGGGCAACACTGGGAGGAGACGGCGATCCGAACAGCCCAATCAGCGAGCGTTCCCACTGCACGTCTGTTTTCCCGGTTAGTTTTGAAATTAATAATTTTGCTTGTCTCCCAAAAATAACAGGAGACTTATTTTCCGAAATCAGCCCAATTTTCATCTATCCCACACCATTAACTATTCAGGAAAAATGCAAACAGAAATCGGTGAAATTCCTCACTCTCGAGTAGACAGACTGTAATTTGGCCTTCGAGATCCATTCTACCCTCATTTCTCACCTTGTAGTTGGCTTTCCTCGTCAGAGATGGCGCCACTGTCTAATGCAGCATAGATCCCTCTGTAAAGTGAATCTCCTCTTCCTTATTCCTTGGTTCTGTACTTTATGAATAATAATAGACCCTAACATTCTACCAAGGATTTTTCCAAGGTTCCTTCTTCTACTCCATCAAAATTGGGTTTATTGACAGATTCTACTGACACAGATAACGCTAGTGGCCCTTGGGAGCTGACAGGCTGTAATATGGCCTTTGGGGAACCTTCTGCTCAAATATTCTATAAAATTGTCAAAATAATACATCTAAATTTAATAAAAAATCCGAAAAAACAAATTTTTTGAACAAGTGGGAATTTAAGGGTTAAGTACTCTGAAGGTGAATTTTAATTTGTAATCAAAATTATTCAATTTTACAAATTGACAACAGAGGACCATTCGGAGGACTAGGGAGGCAGCAATTTGCCTCCCACAAGACTGACTCCTCCACATTTACGCTCGCAAAACAAACCCCTTTGGCATAAATCAATTTCAATTTTTGGCAAACTTTTGGCATACCGATTTGAACTTTCGGCAAATCCATTACGTTTAGACAACTACTGGAGTCCTTGTCCACCTTCATTCCTTCCACAATGTTCAATAATGTGTTTTTCTCTCTCTTTAATTAAAAAAAATTATCCAATTGCTATAACTACAGGTCTGGTGCTGGGAAGGTGTTCCCTGAATATCAAGATCTGCAGTTGTCCCAAGAGAGATAAGGACCGAGGCGAGAAAGAATTCAAACTTAGTGGAAGAACAAATAAAAAGCGAATCCTCCAACCTGCTCTTATTGAAAACGAGAGGTTGGTATTTTGGTAATTTAAAAAAAACAAATGTGTTTGAACTCGCGTTTTGTCTTCGGCTTATAAGACTTCAAAATCTTTCTTTATAGAAACGGACACGACGAAATTCCGACCTCGGAAGATCTCGAACCTTTTGCAGAGAATTTGGCGTCTGTGGAAAAACACGTCAATGGCAAGAAAAAGGACAATCGGATCACGAAGTTGACCAACGAACTCCTTCAAGTTCAGAACTTGGTTAAAAAACTCAATCACCTCTGTTCATCGATCGAGCAGACCTTGGACACCCTCGACTCAGACATCTGAATCCAAGTCGCCATGCGAATACGGTAATACAATTTTACACAAACCTGACATTTTGATTTTGGTAGACGAATTCAGGCTTGCTACCAATTAGCCGCCCCTTTTCAATGAATTTTCTCCGAGAATCGAGCTTACATATTACATATAATTTGTAATACTGTGGTTCAATCAATGAAATATCTTGTAAACGTCAGGTGGGGAGACTTGGGATTTGAGGGGAGAGTTGAGACTTCCCGCAAAAAGTTATGAATAGGGTCACCAGGAGAGCTGATGTCGAGTTAGCGACCTGGTTCTTATAGAAACTTCATGTTAATACCTTTTTTGTTACGGGAGTGGGGAAACTCTTTAAGAGCGAAAGGGAAGATCGCCCCAACAGTGTTGGAGCATTGGGTCTACCAAGTAAAACCCCACTCCCTCTGCTTAGGACTCACCCTGGAACCACTTGTACAGGGTGAGCCCTTTTTTTTGTGCCAAAAGGCTGCTCCTACGTCTGGTCTCTTCTTCAATTCTGGATGTTAATACCTTTCAGATGATAGTTATCACTGTTATAAGTTCAAAGCGCGTCAATTTCACCCTCCCCTCAACAGGTTTTTATCAGTTGTTTTCGGCGCTCAGCAGAACCCAGTCAAACTTCCATCTCCATTGTGAGAATCGATCGTATACCCTAAGTTTTTGTTTTCTAGGCGTATTTTAGATTAGCCTGTGAGAATATTCTGAAAATTTGAAAACGTCTCCTCTTATCAGTTGACTGTTATCACCGGTTTTGTTCGTTGGGGAGAGTAGAGACTTGACGATTTGTGACGTTTTTAGGAGGAAGTACATCCGTAAGTTCTCTCCGTCCAAAAGGGAAAAACTTTCAAGTCCTATCGGTTATATAGCGAAGACAATCTACGAAAAGCGCTGGACTTGTATAGAATTTTTATGCCACTGTTTTGTAATATTTTTTTCAATTGCTCAATTTTCTCAATGAGGTCCTTTTTAGGACGTCCCACAGCAAGACTTGGGCGTCCTTATGCGATCAATCTGCGGTGAAGGAGGACAACACTCAACAGAAAAAAAATAACCACACAGTAATCCGTTTTAGACCATTCTGAATCCAAATCCGCAAAAAAACCATAGGTGTATGTCTGTCTGTGTGTGTGTGTGTGTGTGTGTGTGTGTGTGTGTGTGTGTATGTGTGTGTGTGTGTGTGTGTGTGTGTGTGTGTGTGTGTGTGTATGTATGTGTGTGACAAAATCTTGTGTCGTCTGCAGAGGCCTTAGTTCTCAACCGATTTTCCTGGTTCTTTTTTTGTTCGACGCGGAAAACTATCTAGTTGTGCACTACGGCGCCGGAATTTCGAATTTTGCTTTTTAAGGGGGGGAAAGGGGGGGTTAATGCTTAAAAAACGTGCATTTTTGAGCCTAATTTTGTGTATTCTACCCAGGCCTCAATTTCCAACCGATTTTCGTGGTTCTTTTTTTATTCGACGCGGAAACCTATCTAGTTGTGCACTACGGCGCCGGAATTTGGAATTTTGAATTTTAAGGGGTGGAAAGGGGGGTTAATGCTCAAAAAACGTGCGTTTGCGGGCATAGTCCTGTAAAATTTGCCCAGGCCTCAATTTCCAACCGTTTTAAGTGTTTCTTTTGTTCGACTCATAAATCTTCCAAATTGCACACTATTTCACCAGAGTATCAAAATTCACAAGGGGAGGAAAGAGGAGGGGATAATATTGAGAAAATATCCGATTTTTCAATATTTCGGTTCCTTTATAGCTCACTAATTGTATCTAAGCTTTGAAATTGAGGAAAAATTCTCATCACACCTCCGGATTTTCATGAATTATTCTCTGTCCCACCATGGAACTAATAGTGGTGCCACCATGGTGCCAGGGCACCATAAACCGCATATTTCATGGGTTTTTAAAAGTTTTTTTTGTGTTTCACCTTGAATACGGAATTGAACTTCAACGGACTGCCTACCAAAACAAATAGATGAAAGTTCAATGTTACGAAGTATTTCCGCTTTGGTGCCAGACTGGCACCATTGGCGGGGTGGGGGGTGAACTCGAATTCGCATGTTGGGTGTCGTAGATTATGGTTTTTTAAATACTCTTCAAATTTGAGGCTCCCACGCTGCTAGAAATGATATGGTGGATAAGAGTGAGGGGGGGGGGGAGAGGATCACTATTTCTTGCCTATAATTCTTAATAAATTACATCGAGTGAACAGTTTTTTCGCTTACCAACTGGTAGTATAACCAACTGGTAATGCTTATCCAATGGGACGTCCCCTGGAATGCATGCATTGCTAAACAATATGTTTTTAATTTCAACTCTCAAAGTGGACAAGCCTGAGTTTTTCAAGTCATAAGTTTGCATTTTGTTCGCTTAAAATAAAATCAGTTTACTCGGTGCCAGAGTTTCTAAGTGAATTTTGTTCATAAGGTTGAGTCAGTTTACTTAATAATAGTGGGGGGGGAGTGCGCCTAATTTTTTTAAATTTTTAATCGAATATAGACCTCGTCCTGAGAATTTTGACACCAGCCGTTCTCTTTTTGAATGAATAGACCTTTTTCTATGATTTTTCAAAGTTTCGAATGTTTATGACGTCACGCGCCCCTCCAGCCTGGGCAGAACCCCCAGCCCACTGTGACGTCATAAACATTCGAAACTTTGAAAAAAATCATAGAAAAAGGTCTTCTCACGCTAGAAGGTCGCTGTTGGTGTCAAAATTCTCAGGATGAGGTCTAGTTTAGATTTAAAATAACAGTAAACAGTTTTTCTGACACATGCGCACACCCCATTCTTAGTGTAAAAGTGTACAATTATTTACAATGGGGTATTTTAGTCAATTTTTAAAAATTTTTTTCTGAAAAGAGTATGGCTCAGCAATAACGGTAATCGGGTCTGTTAGTCTAGAAAATGTTTTTAAAAAATCAGAAAAGCTAAAGAAAGTTGAAGATTTGAATGGTGTGACGTAGCTAGCCAATCGTGACGTAGCTAGCCAACTGTCTTTGAAAAAGTATCCATGCACAGAGAAGAGATGAAACCCTTGGAGGACCTCTTGGATACAATTTGACTCAGGACAATGTTGTTACTCCTCCCCCTACTGGACTACTTACTACCCTGCACGATTTTACTGACTAGATATTAATGCATCAAAATTGGTAGCGAGCAGTCAAGTGACGTCAGCATTCCAATTTGGAGCTACTACTAGATAACTACTGGCCGTTGACTGGAACTGACTCGAAGACGTCTCAATTCAATTGCCGGTTGTTAATTTCGTAGTTGGAAAGTGCAAGTTGTAAGGTTGATAGAAACTGACTTAACGACGTCTCATTTCAACCTCACAACTTGTTTAAAATTGAATTTACTTGAGCAAATTACTATTTATTGGTCATGTAGCGATCAGAACCAAAAGGACGTCAGCATTTCCTTCCAGTAAATAGTAATATAGGAATTTTGATTAAAAGGGTAGTAAGAAGTCTCATGAGGTTTGGAGTAAGCAAAGATTTGAATTGAGGAATCTTGAAAGAAAAACTTCAACTTTTTCAGAAAACTTCGATCAACATAATGGCAGAATAGGCGCTTTGTAACTTGCTGAAGGCTAGGGACTTTTTGAATTGATGAATCCTCAAGGGCCGGTGTACGCCCTTATAACGAAGGGGTAGTTGCGAGAGGGGGTGAGTCCCCATTCGAGGCAACCCCCAGGGAGTCCCCATTCGTTTTCTCCCTGAAGGGGATGGCTCCTCCTATTTTGCCAGGACCTCTTTCGTTATTTTTATTGCGAAAATACTATAATAAATAGTGGTTCACCACAGTAGCCACTATAGAGCTGGGTTCACATGAGCGCGGTCAGCGCGGTTGTGCGAGAGGCGGTTACGCGTTCGGCCATTTGATTGGCGGCGCCTCAGCCGCCTGAGTACTTTTGGAGTGGACTGTCGCGTTTCAAAAATTCTGATATTCGACGCGTAACCGCGCGCCCTTTGTTTACATTTTTGGTTATCACGACTTGTTATCACCACTTGTTCCAGCACGGGTATCAAATAGTGTGTTGTGATTTTTCCGGAAGCTTGATCCAAAATGAATCAAAGCTTTAGTGAACTTGTAATTGAATTAGTTAAGAAGAGAAGAGAGCTGTGGGATTTAAGTTAGGGGTCGACGAGTATTTTTTACTTTACTTATTTTTATAATTTTCGTTTATTTTGGTCTCTTGTAGACATTTGATGAATGCATCGTAATGAAATAAAACGTACACCTATCTAATAAATATTATCTGTGATTTATTTATGTAATGGATACTCAAATTGATGAGAATTTCAACCACTTGAGGTGATTTCCAAGATTTTTTTGCATAATTAGCACCTACAATGGAATTATAAATAATTACGCTTTTCATAGGAATATTCTACATCATAATTCACATTGATAATAATGATTACAAATAAAATAAAGCTATCAGAATTCCGATTTTTGGAGTTGGTAGGTAATGGTATCTATCTCGATTCAGTAGGATTCTTTTTATTTTTGATGCATTTAAAAATGAAATGGAACATCTTAGGAACAGAAAAAATGTACCTACTTGATGTACACCAGGGTCACCCTTGATGAGGAGGTACATTGGTGATTTTATAGTGATTCATATAGTTCGGACGAGCTGATTGAATCACAATGTGAAAATAAAAATGATAGGATTCAAACCAACTAGGATTCAAAATATAATAGGATTGCAACTGAAGCGCGGGAAAATAGAAGTCGAAAAGCTGTCGCGCAACCGCGACCATGTGAACCTCTAGACACCCGCCGCGTCCGGAACGCGTAACCGCCTCGTCGCACAACCGCGTTGACCGCGCTCATGTGAACCCAGCTTAGGTCTACCACTGAAACTCATCTTTTTGGCACATTCTTCTGGAGAAAATCGTAGGCTCGAGGATTTGCAAGGTGATAACAGATCTGATATGCAGTTCTATTTTCCCCTAGAAGAATGCGCCAAAGGGATGCAGAGTTTCAGTGGTAGATCTGTACCACTGTAAAGAATGGATTGAAGTGGACGAATTTGACCGTCGTACGATTCAGATACCAAGCAATCAACTATGCAAGAATACTAACAAAAACTGGTCTTTGTTTTACAGGAATTTTCGCCTCTGTCAACTTCATTGCTTCTTCACGACTTTTTTATACGTAGTAAAGAGGTGAGTAGTTTACGCGACTGTGTAAATTGTAGGAAAGAGGTACCTAGGTAGGTACTCTTAATAGGTAAATAAGTACTGTCTGTACGAAGAAGGTTCCTTAAGATCAACAATGTTTTTGATGCAGCAAAATGAAACAATTCATCAAGATTCTGCAATACGTATTGATTACGTGCCATCGGGTTTTCGATAAGAATACAAAGTAGGTCTTTATATTCGAGATAAAGTGCGAGTTTGAGTGAAATTTACTCGACAGGTGAGACATTGCTGAGCGTATTCAAATTTGCTTGCAAAAGCGTGTATTAACTCGATTCCGACTGATGTGAAACTCATAGAGGACCATCTAGGGGCTTACCCGCACAACTTTAAAGTTTAAAAATGGAACATAAAAACTCTTGAGGAATTTGGCTTGAAAATGCATTTAACGGTGATTAAAAATTCATTCATCGAGAGTTTCATTCAACTCACCTGACAAGCGCTGATCGACTCATACCACTAGATAGATAATTGGATGTAATATCCAAAGATGTCCTAATAATTAGCTATCGCGTCATCTAGACAAAGTTCTTCTGCTGTATTTACTTAGTCGATTTTCTGTCGAAAAACTATAGTTTTTTATTAGGTTCTTCGCCAACTCACATTCACAGATTTTTTCAAATAGCTAGGTAGCTCAAATGATCCAAATTTCAATTCTAAAGAACTTCTTATTCTGAAATTTTCATTAAGGAGTTGTTAAAAAGTTTAGATGGTCCCCCATGAAAAACATTGCCCCCGGACTGATAGCCAATGCGAAATTTGAATTCCGTGTGTTAATTTCCACATTTTACATCCGAATTTGATGAAATGTTCAGGAATTGAGCGGGTTGGCGTGTAAATGGTCCCCTATGACGTAAGTGCTAGGTACTTGGAGATTTATGTGTTTATGGATACGAGGAAGCTATGTGCCAGACGTTTTCTTGCAAGAGTTCAAATTTTTTCGATTTTTTTCTTGTCCTTCACGTTCAGTTTTTTCTGGAAATCGGAGGTCTCAGGCTGTTCCTTCCTCGTTGCGGGTTAGTCTAATCTCTTACGAACCGGCGCTCGCCCCCCCCCCCCCCCCACCCACCCACCACCCCCAGCCTTCTCATAGCTGGTCAGTTTTCATCAACGGGTTTTCCCTTTTTTCTCAGAAAATAATCATCCAATTTCCATGTTTCTTGTGGCTTTCTTCTTATTTTTATAATCTCTTCGCCCATGCACTTGTTTAATTCCAAAAGTAAAATTCCTTTAGTATAAAATAAGTAAAAATTTGTACTTAAATTTGAAATTTTCAAGGATTTTTGAAATTTATTAGCGCATCTTTCAGGGAATTGAAAAATTAAAAGATTACCGCAGGAATCGTCAAAATCGAACTGTGATTGCCAAAGAAAAGTGAGAAAACCCGTTTATTCACTTACTGAGAACCCTTTAACATGATAATATTATACTAAAATAATGGGGAATTTCGACCATGAGGTCGTAACCTCGAGACTTGAACACATTTTCCCGGGGATCAACACTGTTGAGACTGTTACATGGTACTGACTTGTCAGCTGTATTTAAACTCCTGATCAAATTTGGATTGGTATGAAAATGTATGTGGTTAGTTCCGTTGGTACAAGGAAACATTTATTGTTGAAGTAACTTATTGGAGAATCCGTCGAAACCAGCAAGTCGAGCAAAGGAGTAGAGCGCTTTTGATGTAATGACCGATGAAGGACTTGCTCGTTACGACGGATTCTCCAATAAGATACTTCAATAATAGTTTTAATTTGTTCATGAAAATAAAATGGCTTCAAACGTCGCCATATCATTACAGTATTTGTGAAGAATGCATCATTTGTTTATTTTGGGGCGAGGTTTGTTGATAAAAATGAAATCTGAGCTCCACATGAGGTTATTCAAACGTGTGTTGAAGGCTAAGAACAGCGATACAGAGAAAGATACCAACAATCTGGAGAGAACCTACAAATCTGCAAACGATTGTTACTTTCGTGTCAAAATCTGTGGTTATCCCACTTATTGGATGTAGGTTCTGTGGCAATCCAATCTAAAGAGAGCTCTCTTCAGGGGGTGCTATAAACTACAGGTATACTCCTGTCTAGGTCTCAACAGAACAATCAGTCAAAATTCTTATCCATTGCTATAAATCCGTGCCCACGAATGAAGTGATTATTAAAATTAAAATTATTTTTCTCTAGGTTATCTCCCGTAAAATCCTCTACTGCTTACCTGGAGGTAGAGGAGTGTTACTTTACCATGGTACCTACATCCTGGCCACTGCGTCAAACCCAAAACCCAAAACCTGGCTCTAAAAACATCTGGAGCAGTCCCTTGAAAGATTTCTAAAGGTATTACTCCCCTTAACTTGGCCTTATTCAGCAAGGTCCTCCTTTCGATGCCTTTTTTTATCCTTTGCCGGATGGAAGCATCAGAGCCATCTCCTTCCTGGCAACCCAATACGTGTTGCTTCTATTCTTCCATATGTAGTCGTCATTAGATTGTCTTAATAGTAAAATTCTCTGGCACTGATCAGTGTGCCTGGTGTCCATTATAGCGTTGGTGCTGCACAAATAACTACTATTTGGTTTTAAGGAGAGCTGATCCAAACAGGATTTCGCTACCCCCTCCATCTGCAAGCAGATAGATGCAACCCCGAAAACCCTAGAAGGGTGATCGAGGGAGTGGAAGGAACTCACCACACGAGAGCCCTAGGGGAGCTAGTCATGACTATCAGCTCCTCTAGGTACCTGTTTGTATTGACTCCACAGGTTAGGCCGAACCTCCTAGCTAAGGTTCTACCAACTAGACATGTTGGTACCCGAGTTCATAACAGAACTCACATGCCAAGAGACATCTTCAGGGGACTAGCCCCTGAGGAGGTCATCTCTCCCCTTGTAGCCTTCTTGGTACAAGCCCATGAAGTAGGGTTTGCTCAACCACGACCACCACGAATCCAACCTCAACTGAGGGGCAGGCAGGTGATGCTTTGACCAAGGTACTGGTAATTGAGATGTGTAAAAAGCCTTTTACGGCATTACTGCTATCCCCGGAAGCCCGAACAGGTAACAGGCCCGGAAGCAGAGAATTTGTACCTGCTCCCTAACCGCTCTACTCCTGTCAGAGGCATGTGCCAGAGCCCTAACATTAAGGGAGAGGAGAGGGATTACAAGAGAGGGAGGCATGACACACGGCGGTGCTGCACAGGGGGGCAGATTGGGGTTGAGGAAACACCAATTCTATGAAGATGGCTCTGTAGAAAGTCGTGGCCAGTGCACATTCTAAAATTGGCCACAAAATCGCGGCGCTGGAAATTCGCTGGAATAGGTCGTGAGAGGTTCCTGCTTTCATCAAGAGATCTCTCCACCATAGCATCTCGCACTTTCTTCTGCTCCTCACTCATTGCTTTGCGAGTTATTGATTCCTCAGTTGGTGGCATCTCAGTTCCTGTCTTTGCTAGGTTGTGAGCAGCTTCGTCCCTATTGCTGGACGACTTTCCAACCTTCCTTCAACAAAGAGCCCAGGTCCCTCCTAGCCTGCAGAACTTGGCCTCCGTCCGATACGTGTGTCGAGCTCAGTGCATTGATTGCTGTTTGTGAGTCCACAAGGAACACCACCCTAGCAGGTTGCATGGAGGGATTGAGCAGGATTGTGGCCACCTCATAAATGGCTAGAACTTCTGTGCCAAAATTCGTCGCTGAGGTGCTGAGTGCAACGCTTCCCACAAACAAGCCTGGGACGTAAAAACCAACACCAGTTTTCCTTCGATCTGGATCACTGGTATCATCAGTCAACCCTTTTTTAATACCTTGGCCAGAATGTTCCACAATTTCTAAATACGTATAAAAGCTGAGAATTGTCGTTAGGGCCCTGACATTCGAGAATTCTTGTAGGATGCAGAATCTTAAATAACTAAACAAATAGAGAAAAGAATACTTGAGTCAGCTCTTTATCAGTGGTCGAAGGTTTATTGGGAAGCATTTCAACTTCACAGGCTGGATTTATACAAATAGTGACAGCTTCTTGGCTGCTTCATTCCTAACTTGACCATTTTCTTGAACACTTTGGCGACGTGGTGCATGTGCGGGTTTCTCAGAACGATTCTTTCATACGACTACTGTAGGAATCAGAAGAAGGATAGGTCGAAATAAGTTCAAAAATCAACCAAAAGCTGAATAAATTATAAAACGCCTTACCTTTCGTGTTGAATATAAGTTCCATTTATCACCATTTCTCGCATTCTCATACTCTTGTGAATAGTTTAGTTATGTAAAAACGGTACCTATGCGATTTAAAAAATCTGCAAATCTATTTTAAATCTACGTCAACTGCTTGGGAATGGCGTCCACTGGAATTATCCTTCTTCGCCGAGCTTACGGTGAATTTGGCGATGAAACTAAGCCCTGAAGAAAGCCATTAATTTACCGAAAGCTCGGCAAAGAAGGATAATTCCGGTGGACGCCATTCCCAAGCAGTTGACGTACTGTTTGCAGATTGAAAGAATGCGGATGGCTTGGTAAGGTGTCCATGAGTATTACAGTCCCAAAAACATCGCCCTTCTTCTACCTGACACTCAAGCCAGGAAAAATGAGACCGAGGGTTGTTGACTACTGACCGGTGATTAAGTGAGTGTGTATTTGTTACTGACTGCTCGCGGTCTGCCAGGGCTTTCATGTCCGACGTAAAATACAGGGTGTTTCTATTGAGATGGATCAAACTTCAAAAATCGACTGTACAACTAATTTTAGTGTGAAAATGTCTCTTAGCACTTTTGTTAACTATTTGTTTTTCCAAGTTTTTTTTTTACCCTGTCACTAAAATTACCATAACTATCTTAATTTACCGTAAAAATAAGGACATTGTAGGAACGAGCGTCAAATTCAATCAATTATGTACTATCATTGTCAATCATCTACCGAATTATCTACCTCATTATGACTTGAGTTGCTCTATGCCCGGATTACAAAGGGGTGAGATACAGAGGCTCGGCCCTTCCCCCAGCCCGACTCACCAGGCTACTCAAGATTTTGGAACAGGTAGTCGTCTATGTTGACAAGTATACCCTTTCGGAAATAGGTCAGCCGCATTCTTTCAATCTACTAACAGTAGATTGTTGTCGATCTTCATATTTTGCTACATTTTAAATCAGCATGGGAAATCTTTTCAAGTGCACCTTTCGAACTCAACGGAAGAAAAAGTTTTATTGTTGTGTTGCGACATTTGAAGTCATTCTTGTACGAGGGTGGATCAAATATAAACGGGACTTTATTTTTTTTTTAATTTTATTTGTTAGAAAATAAAAAGCGGGTATATGTCACTTTTCTACATAGTCTCCTGCTTTTGTGACACATTTTTCCCAGCGAATAGGAAGTTTTTTAATCACAGCATCAAAAAACGATGAAGGTTGCGTCTGAAGCCAATTGCGCACGAACCCCTCGACCCCCTCATCATCCTCGAATCGCTGTCCGCCTAGGGCTTCTTCAAGTGGCCCAAACAAGTGAAAATCACAGGGCGATAGGTCAGGGCTGTAGGGAGGATGATCAAGTGGAGTCCAATGCATTTCTTCCAATTTTTGAACAGTTAGAGCTGCAGTATGGGGCCTTGCATTGTCGTGGAGGAGGATGACGTCACGAATTGGTTGATTCCGTCTTTTGCTGTGATATGCAGCCCTCACCTGAGTCAGCAGCTCACAATAGTAGGCAGCATTGATTGTTCTTCGCTCATGCATAAAATCAATGAGCAAAACTCCTCGATAGTCGAAAAAACAGTTGCAAGGACCTTGCCAGCAGACAGTCGAGTTTTTGCTTTCACTGGGGCTGTCTCCCCCTTCCTCCGCCACTCCATACTGGCTTGCTTCGATTCGGGTGTGTAATGATGGACCCATGTTTCGTCGCAGGTGACGATGCTAGCCAAAAATGCTTCCCCTTCTTCCTCAAACCTTGCAAAAAGCCTCTGACAGACCTCCAAACGTCTCAACTTCTGATCTGCAGTCAAAAGGCGAGGGACCCATGTGGCACACACTTTACGGAATCCTAGGTGCTCTGTAATGATCGTTTGGCAGCTCCCATTACTTACCCCTACCTGCTCAGCGATTTCGGAGACAGTCACACGTCGATCATCTTCAAGAATGTCACGAACCGCTTGAATGTTCTCATCCGTAATGCTGCTCCGGGGACGACGATCGTGTTCCTCATTCTCTACTCGTTCTCTTCCCCCCTGAAACTCTTTGTGCCAGGCAAACACACGGGTCCTAGAGAGGGTTTGGTCCCCGAACTGGGCAGTCAACCTTTGAAAAATTTCCGAAGGTTTGACTCTTTCACAGGTAAGAAATTTTATGATAATTCGTTGCTCAATGGAAACGGGCACCTTTTGTTCAGACATCGCGATAAGTACTCATGCAAGGTTGTGAAGGGGGAGACGCCCCCCTCATCCACCTTCTAATGAACCTGTTCAAACAATCTCGAAGTGACTCGCTTCTGTCAACGCTTCTGTCAACTCGCTTCTGTCAACCGTCGGCGCTCAGAGGTCAGAGTCCCGTTTATATTTGATCCACCCTCGTAACTTATTAGGACGTACTTCAATTCACAAACTTATTGTCGAAGTTGAAACGTTAACATTTTCCGTGGAATTCTCAATCTACGAAATTTCCGTTCCAAGGTGATGGGTTCTGGTTTGTTAACGAAGGTGAGCTGCATAAATCGTTCCTCACTACATTTGATTAGCAGTTTTCAAGTATTCCATACTGTACAGCAAAATATGTTACGTACATAAATTATTACTCCTTAAGATATGTTAAACGTTTGATGAAATTACTATTTTTGTATAATAAACAAACTGAACTTGCATTCGTACCTACGTACTTTCCTTCCCGTTCCTTTCTTTACATTTAAAAATGTCCTAATTTTTAGGGGCTTATAATATTTTAAGTCGTTGTGTTGTTAAGTGTTATAGCTCCTAAAAATTTCTCGAGAGGTGTAATTAGAACGAATTCCCCTTTTGGGGGTTCTAAATAACGGATTTCTGAGTTTGCGACGTTTTTTTTTTCCTTACAACTTGAAAAATACGCTTTCTACAGAAAATTGTACGCTCTAAGTAAAATAGTACATCACTGTCACTGTCAGAGAAGAGAACACAGCTCCTAAAGTCCATTCTTTTTGACTATGGGACTGACAGATTCCAAATTGATAGCCTACTGAAATGACGCTTACACAGAAATTTCAAAACCAATTGAGTATACTGGAGAAACTCAGCCCCACAGTGCTGCAAAGATTGGGATTGCTAAGTGGCAAAAGTGCCGCGTACGGCGGACGGACAGCCAAATTTTTATTCGATTTTTGGATTCTACGTACCTTGAAACGTAAACCATCAAATTTTGAGGGGGTGTTAAAATTTTTTTTTTTTCTTGGTCGATTCCAAAGGTTCATTATTGGAAATAATAAACCAAAATACGCTTTCTACAGAAAATTTTACGCTCTGAGTAAAATAGTACATCTTTATCCCCTAATAGCCCAAGACATGAAATAATTCGAAATTTTCCGATTTTTTCTTGATTTCTCATCAAAAACAGCTCTTACTACGTGAAAGTGAAGAAAAAAAAAATTAATCGCTCATATATCAAATTTTAAAATTTTGTCGCTCCGGTGCAACATTGGGCAGCCGGATAGTATTTCTTGTTGCTCGGCTGCAACATTGGGCTATGATAGTCAAGAATCGATTGCAATACTCGGAATAGTAGAGCTTTCAGATGTACTCATTTCACGAAATGATTCCACAAATCATTATTTGCAGGCGTCTTCACCAACAATCAGTAGGTAGGTATTAGAAAAAAATACTTTTTTCTCATTCCCCTACTGACTATGGAACTCGAAAAAGTAACTTGACTCAGTTAGACAAATGCATAGGCCATTTATCATGACCAATTCAATATTTTTATTACATCGTTGTCGAATATCACTACCTGGTCTCCAAACGATCACTTATAAGTAATATATATGTATAAATATATAAGTTGCTGTATAAATAATATAAGTTATATGTATAAATACATAAGTTGCTCATACGATTGGACCTCTAAAATGAGGTGTTTTGGAACTCTTTCAACATTATACTTAGCTAACGACAGCAAACGAAAAATTGTAAACTAGCAGTCGTCAAAATGCATCACAGATGACGCAAATATTGAGAGGAAATCCTGGCGAAATTCAAAAAAAAAAAGATAATCCTGATAAGGAATTGTTTCTAACGAATAGAAAAGATGTGATGAACAAAAGCCACTAGTTTCTTATTCTGAGAATAATGAAACAAAGTGTCAGAATTAGGAATTCCAATTTGAACTCCCCATAGGGGGCAAGACCCCTCCTTTTTTCAGAAAGTAGGTATTTCAGCGAAACCCAATGTGCAAAATGTAACACCCTCCTGAAAATTTATAAGTCATATTGAAAAATGAAACATGAAAAATTGAACAGTGTGGATAATGCAAAGGGCTCAAGCACTGCCAACTTTGTAAATAAAAACATTGAATTATTATTGGTTCCCTCAAGAGAACTTCTAAAACAATTTTTCTGATGGCGATAAAGCACAATAGGACATTCCACTTCTTCATTTTCGTAACTTTTGTCATCATCGTGTAATTGCAGAACTTCATCATGTCTGATCTCGATGTGAACAAAAATTTCTATAGGAAAAAGCACATTATTGCTAAAATAAATGTATCTAGTAGGTAGGTAACTATTTCTGTCCAAATCTATGGACTAAATATCCCCAATGTTGCGAAATTATCCATCTTACGGGATTTTTGCACTAATGAGGCAAAATCAACTGACCTAATTAGTATGCTTGAAACCATTTACTGACTGCCCACTGTTGGCCGGGAGCAACAATCTACCAGCGCTGGCTGCTAAACGTTGCCTGGGAGCAACAATCTGCCATCACCGGCTGCCCAATGTTGCATGGGTGCATCAAACCTATTTTGACTTCTGGCAAAGTTAGAAATGGAGAAAACTTGAAAGAAGTAAATGCTACATAATCTTTACAACTATGCCAACGACGAAAGATGAAATTTATTGAAAATAGATTTATTCAAATAGGTAAAATGCGGTGGTAAACTTACCTTCGCGCGTCACAGTGCCATGTTCAGCGCGGTATCACGGAATCAGAGATAAAAACCTCTTTATCAGCTATCCTAATGCTAGCAACATAACCAAAAAAAAATGCACGAGCTCTTGAAGGTTGTCCAATGAAAATAGAACCTTCATCAGCCGGAAATAATAGTCCGCCTTTGTACGAAAAATCGCGGAAGTTCATGTTGCACGGGTGCAACATTGGGCTATTAGGGGTTATCAGAGAAGAGAACACAGCTCCATTCTTTTTGACTATGGGACTGACAGATTCCAGAGTGTGGATGCCTTCAAAACCTGGGTGCCTTGGAAAGTTGACTGGGGATTTGACTTACTAGTCAGTATACATTAACTTGCAATACTCACTTTCAATTGAAAGCGCATAATTAAATAAACATAATAATTTTTCCATTTCTGTTTCACATTTGAGGAGTTTGATTCCTAAAAGTACTTGAGACCATTTTTATCGAAATTTAGTTAATTCTTTCCCAGGGTTTTACGGGGGGTAATTCTTGACAAAATGCGATCGTTTTGGAGCAAAAGATGATCTATTCCCTTGAAAAAGGAGGGTAAATATTCCGTTTAATTTCAAAAGGTGCATCCAGGACAATGACGGTCTCTTATCCGTTTTGTTTCAAAAATTACTTTATCCACTTCGTTTGATTCCAAAAAGTACTAAAAAGTACTAAGCCACGTTTTGTTTCAAAAAGTACTATATCCATAAATCTGAAATTTCAAATCTTATTAAAAATTATTTTAAACTTTGAACTAATTTACCTTTTTTTTCCAAAAACATTTATTATAAGTAATTTAGAAATTTATTTTTAAAAACGCTGCAAATTATTACACAACGGTTTATCATTTTTATATAGATCACTCGTCTACAAAATCACCAACCATCCAATATGAAGAAAAAAAAATAAATAAAAAAATAAATTAAAAAAAATAAAAAAAATCAAAATCACCAACCATCGATTGCATTTCGGTAAGCTCTAATTTGAACGGAGATTAGGCCTCTTTTGCGATTCACACTCGTGTTTTGATTTATATATATATATATATATATATATATATATATATATATATATATATATACAGGGTGTCCAAGTAACTACGCTCCCCCCACTTATTTTCTCTAATAGTGTGAGAAAAAAAATCGGATTAACGCTATTCTTCATAATTTTTGCGTAGAATTCAAAAATGACAAAATTGCGCAGTGCGCAATCGCGCAACCGTGCGCAATCATGATCAACTTTGTTTTTTCAAATGAGAACCCCCATTTTTTATTGCAGATTCGGATTTTACGTCAAATTTTATGAACATTTTACTTCGACAACTTCTTTTTTTGGAGGCGCGCAGCCCGCTCAGCGAGCGCTCAAAGATGCGCAACCCAGGGATTGCGCCACAGTTGAGATGAAGGTAGACCTCAAGTGCGGCACATCACTTAGCACTGTTTTTCCACGCTGAATCGCGTGTTGATGTCCCTTTCTTGATTCGATTCCATTTTACCTCATTTACAGCCAAAAAAGTCAATTTTTGAGAAGGAAATCATCGATTTTCTTACGAAGGGTAATGATCATTCTAATAAAATGTAAAAAAAATTAAATTTTGCGATAATTGTGTAGTAGTTTCCCGTTATTTTACAATTTTAAAATTTTTTTTTTTTTTACATTTTATTATAATGATGCATGATGCCCTTCGTAAGAAAATCGATGAATTCCTACTCAAAAATTGACTTTTTTTGGCTATAAATGAGGTAAAATGAAATCAAATCAAGAAAGGGACACCACCACGCGATTCAGCGTAGAAAAACCCTGCTAAGTGATGTGCCACACTTGAGGTCTACCTCCATCTCAACTTTGGCGCAATCCCTGGGTTGCGCATCTTTGAGCGCTCGCTGTGCGGGTTGCGCGCGTCCAAAAAAAAGTTGTCAAAGTAAAATGTTCATAAAATTTGACGTAGAATCCGAATCTGCAATAAAAAATGGGGGTTCTCATTTGAAAAAACAAGTTGATCATGATTGCGCATGGTTGCGCGATTGCGCACTGCGCAATTTTGTCATTTTTTAATTCTACGCAAAAAATTATGAAGAATAGCGTTAATCCGATTTTTTTTCTTACACTATTAGAGAAAATAAGTGGGGGGAGCGTAGTTACTTGGACACCCTGTATATAGTATATATATATATATATATATATATATATATATATATATATATATATATATATATATATATATATCTATATATATATATCTATATATATATCTATATATCTATATATATATATATATACTCTATATATATATATATATATATATATATATATATATATATATATATATATATATATATATATCTATTTACATCTTGGTACAAAATGACGTCCGTATCATAGTTGTGGTAAAGTGACGTCCCCCTGAAGGAGTGGTCATTTTAACAAAATTTTGAAATTCCAACATTAATTAAGGCCGAGATACTTGTTAACCGACTCAGATATTCACATTTCGCTTGCTGATGACATATACAGTTCTTCACATATACGCTGTACATATGAATGCATAGTGGCTTCCGTTCACACTGCAGCGGAATTGACGTCCAGTAAGCTCGAGCTTACTGGACGTCAATTCCGCTGCAGTGTGAATAGCGCTGGCAAGGCGCCGCAGAGTTGAGGGCTGGAACCAGCCGTTTTCAAGGGTGGGAGAGAATGCCAAATTGGTGAACTCACCCAATTCAATCTCAGAACGTTTCGCAAAATGTGTCAATATAGAAAAGTAGAAGAGAAGTAGAAAAGAACCCCCCCTCACAAGTTGTTTACATGAAAAATAATGGGTAATTGCCAAAAAGGACCAATAAGATAGAAATGGGGAAAATATAATTTTCAAGAGAAAAAATCATACATAGGAAATAAAATCGGGCCGAGTTTATTAGGCTCCACTTCCCTTCCTAAGGACCAGGAAGTTTAATAATGAGGGAGGGACATTGATCCATAATTAATGGTTCTATCAGCCGCTAAATGAGAGAGCTTCTAAACCTTTGAATGAGAGAGCTTTTTTCGCCGATTTTCCCTTGCCAAATGGTTAGGTACGCCATGCGTTATACCTATTTCAACCTCAGGTTTTCAATGGACGAACTCATGTGGCCGTGAAGTCGAGTCACGAGGTAATGAACTCTAAGTTATCGATTTTCACTCTTTTCTGAAAACCTCGAACAGGAATTGCGAGAGAGTTGAAGAGGTAATCGATAAGAATTCCTCCTTTCTCGTTATTATCTTTCTTTTAATATGGCATTGTGTTCCATTACTTCTTGAAATTTGCTGAATTTTCTTTGTTGAAGTTAGTTTTGAAATCCATTCATTCTGTACAATTTATTGAGTGAATTTAAAAAAAAGCAAAGCTGTGGTTAAGAAAATTGGAATAATACTCGTAGCTGTATGACGGAGTAGTCAGCCTTGTGGGTGTGGCACAAAGCACGAATCGTTAAAATTATACAACCTCTTGGTTGAAAAATAATCTCAAGAAGGACTCTTTTCGTCACCCCCGAACTCGTATATCGAGTACCAACGCGTATATTGCTGTTTTTTCGATTTTCAGTAGGTAATACTGAAATAGGTTGATTCACTCGATGAACGATAATATCATTATCTGTTCAACACCCATTGGTAATTTTATTCAACAGGTGTTGTACAGGAAAAGTTTATACGCTATTCTTTAAAACTTGCTTGTGTTGTATTGTGATATCAACAAGTTGTGTGAAAATATAATTCACGTAATATTCAAAAAATGTCTTGAAGTGCCAATTCGTTACATTACAATAAATACCATAGCAATCTACTGTATGCACAGGGTGTGTTTTGAAGATGTTAAGAGTCCATAAACGTGTTCTACTTGTCTCCACGAACTCATTGAGCACTGGGCTATTGCATTTTTGGATACATAGAATATTCGCAGGTTTTCGTTATTTATGTAAATTGTTCATATGTTTATTACACGTTTCCCGTTTCAGATTTTCACCGCACTTCTGGTCCTTTTGAGGTGCCAACTGGTCATCAGACCTCCGAATTTGCCTCAGAGAGTGTTTTCACAAGGTTATACATTCAGGCCTTTATTTTCAAAGGGATGTAGCACATGGCTTCGTCAGTATCAACTTAATTTCTCCGTATTTGTATTGTTGTTGGATAAATAATATTGAAAACATCTGCCAATGAAGTGGAATGTATGCTACCCATTCATAAATATGCTAAACAGTGGGCGTAGCACATAGCTTCAATAAAATCAATACTATATTCTTTCCAGATTATTTGAATCTGGAATTAGATCCTGTAATAAAAACGCTGCAAATTATTACACAATGGTTTATTATTTTTCTATATAATCGTCTACAAAGCCACCAACCATCCAACATGAAGAAAAACATCGATGGCATTTCGGTCAGCTTTAATTTGAACGGAGATTAGGCCTCTTTTGCGATTCACACTCGTGTTTCTGATTTACCGCACGTTTATTATTTTTATGGTTTATTATTTTATTATTTATTATTTTTTTAATGGTTTATTTTTTTTCTTCTATATTAATAATCGTCTATAAAGCCACGGAGATTAGACCTCTTTTGCGATTCACACTCGTGTTTCTGATTTATCGTACGTTTATTATTTTTATGGTTTATTATTTTAATGGTTTATTATTTTTTTATATAATCGTCTATAAAGCCACCAACCATCCAACATGAAGAAAAATACTTGGAAAATGTCACCCCACGCATATTTAAGGAAAAACCTCTTTTTTGGCCGGTTATTTGCCCATAACTTCTATACGAATGAAGCGATCGGAATAGTTCGACGTTAGGACCAACTAGACCCCCAATGGAGTCTATGTGTGAAAGATCGGGGTTTTTAGACCGATTCTAAGGCCTTTTATGGCCCGGACGGCGAACGGCGGACGGCAAACGGCGGACGGCGGACGGACATTGCAAATTTGGATTCTACGCACCTTGAAACGTAAAATGACAAAGTTTGAGGGGGGGTTATAAAAATTTTTTGCGATACGATCACATAGGCTTATTATTAGAAAAATAAACCAAAATGTACAGCGGGATGGGGTTCGTAGTACCAATTTACGTATTTACTACCTTTGTGGGCGTAGCACATAGCTTCCCAACATCAATAAAATATCGTTTCCATATTATTCGAATCTGGAATTAGATCCTGTAATACAAATGTAGGAGCAGGATGGGGTTCGTAGTATCAATTAACGTATTTTACTACCTTTGTGGGCGTAGCACATAGCTTCCCAACATCAATAAAATATCGTTTCCATATTATTCGAATCTGGAATTAAATCCTGTAATATAAATGTACGAGCAGGATGGGGTTTGTAGTATCAATAATTGATACTACCGTTAATTATCAACGTATTTTACTACCTTTGTGGGCGTAGCACATAGCTTCCCAACATCAATAAAATATCGTTTCCATATTATTCGAATTTGGAATTAAATCCTGTAATATAAATGTACGAGCAGGATGGGGTTTGTAGTATCAATTAACGTATTTTACTACCTTTGTGGGCGTAGCACATAGCTTCCTAACATCAATAAAATATCGTTTCCATATTATTCGAATCTGGAATTAAATCCTGTAATACAAATGTACGAGCAGGATGGACTCGTAGTATCAGTTTACGTAATTTACTACCTTTGTGGGCGTAGCACAAAGCTTCCTAACATCAATAAAATATTGTTTCCATATTATTCGATTGATATTATTCGCCAATTGTCAGCATGGTTTCTTCACTTCTAAGGGATGAAAAATAAGGGTTGACATTTTGAAAACGCCCTAGCTCAAAAAAATCTATATAAAGGTATGGTTTTTCCATCAATTTAAGATAGTATAGAATTTTTAAAATTTTAGAGACCATGCGGAGCTCTGCAACACAAACCGTTAGCTCCCTACGAGACCTTAAGGTTTTTCCTTCGATAAAACAAAATCACGAGTGTGAATCACCAAACAGGTCTAATCTCGTTCAAATATTATCTGTCCAAAAATTTTCATACGAAGGACCCTATTTTTCGAATCGAATGCGTAGCGTTTATTTCTTCCAAAAAATTGATTTTGAAGGTGTGAAGGTAATTATGTAGCAGGTAAAAAGAGTTACAATGGTAAAATTGTGATCTTTTCAGACGAATGATCTATACAGAAAAATAATAAAAGAAAGGTGTTACTTTATACTCACTTCCATATCTACGAATGGAGGTCTTCTTCAAAAAATCCACTTTCTAGCCGTCAAAATCATTTGTAAGTATCACTAACGGATTCAGCGTGAAAAATTACACAGGAATTGATACCAAACTCGTCATGTCATCCTAACATGGACGGTGGCCAGTGGACGAAATTTGTAATTCCCGCCCAACTTGAATTTTCCGCGCTATAGATCAACCTCCTACGAACGGGGATTGTTGAACTTCTACCTCTGAGGTTTGCGCTTCTCTCATTATCAGATCTTTACTCGTCTGGCTCCCACATTATTTTCAATCCCCGAGTTTTTCGCCTTTATTTGGTTAATTATTTTCAATAACAAACCTTTGGAAACGACCAAGAAAAAAAATTAACTCCCCTCAAAATTTGTTGGTTTACGTTTCAAGGTAGGTGGAATTCAAAAATCGAATAAAAATTAGGCCGTCCGTCCGCCGTACTCGGCTCTTTCGTCACCCAGCATTGACCGATTTTGATGAAATTTGGTATAGGGGCCTTTTAGGGTCTAGTTGTGCGCCGAAGATTTTGGTTGCTGTAGGTCACTTCTAAGGGTTGAAATTTTGAAAACGCTCTATCTCAAAGAAGTTTTTTAGAAAGGTATTGTTTTTCCATCAATTTAAGATTTTTGGTAGGTTTCTGACTAGTCCTGTGTACTTAAATGGAGGTGGAGAAAATGGCCAAGCTAGTCTTCAGTATTGTTGTATCATTGTTAGCACGACGTTTACGTCCTGGAACAGCACCCTATTCATGTGACTGATATAATTTTTTCTTATGGTAGAGTTCAGATGTTTGTAACGCAGAGAAACACATTGACTTATTTTTAAATAAGTTCTAAGAAAAATATTCTTTAAAAAATTCCAAGAAAAAAGTTTTTTTTTTCACTCGTCTGCAGGGATCACAACTTTGCCATTGTCACTATTTTTTTTTTAATTTGTTACTCACCAACCATAGGTACTTGCTAGGTAGCAAGTACCTATGGTTGGTAAGTAACAAAAGTAGGTAGGTACCTACTACATAATTACCTTCACACCTTCTCAATCAAGTTTATTCGGAAGAAATAAACTCTTCACACTCGATTCGAAAAATAGAGTTCCTTACAGGAGTTTCTGTTATAAAACGAAGGAAACCCCTCAAGTTCTCGTAGGGAGCGAACGGTTTGTCCTACAAAGCTCCGCGTGGTCTCTAATATTTCTAAAAATTCAATACTATCTTCAATTGGTGAAAAAACAATACCTTTGTTTCGAGAGTTCCCAAGCTAGCGTACTTTTGAAAATGTCAACCCTCAACTTTTACTCCTTAAAAGTAACTGATATCAATGAAAAACTTCGAGACACAATTAGACCCCCAATGGAGCCCATATACCAAATTTGAACCAAATCAGTCCATGGTTGGTAAGAAAAGTGCCGCGTATGGCGGACGGACGGAATATTGTTTATTCGATTTTCGGTTTCTACGTTACCTTGAAACGTTAAACATCAAATTTTGAGGAGGGTTAAATTTTTTTCTGTTTGTCGATTCCAATGATTCATTATTGAAAATAATAAATCAAAAAATGCCGCGGATGGTCGGTTTTTTTAAGTTCGATTTTCGGATTCTACGTACTTTGAAACGTAAACCAACCATCGTTACTTCCTACCTACTACTTAACTACACGATCAATCACAATAACAATCAAGTTTATTTAGAATACATAAAAGCTTCACACTCGATTCGAAGAAATAGGGAACTTGATTTCGGAAATTTACGTTGCTAGGACGCTTTTATCCAGAAATTCAATATTGTTGAATATTTTTCAACTTCAAATATTATAAAGCTAAGATTTTTGCGCGGTTTTTGGTGTTGAGGTAGGTTCGTGAAAAACCATTCAGAAGTAAAAAATTAGCAACCAAATGAAAAAGCTTCTTACTAAAACACAAACGGTGGATACCGCTTTCGTACAAGTACTCAACCACGAGAGACATGTTATGCCTTATGTTTAATAAATTGAGAGCTTTCCAATGAGTGGTGAACGATTTTTGTGGGGTGGAAAATGAGGAAGTTAGTTTTCCCTGGGAACGATTGGTTGTACGTGAAAATCATCAGAAATTGAGGACGCTGAGACGGCGTTCCAGGTGTTTTAGTTCGATGGCTGCTGGAGTGGGAGACCTTGCAACCTGGACGCCACTTCCACCGCTTCGTGTAAAGTTTAACTTTTGCAAATCATATACGAAACGTGCGCAGCGTCCTAGCGGAAATTGCGTGCACTAAATCTATACGTTTGCTGACGAAAAACCGTCGAAATGACGTCCTCCTAAAAAGGGGGAGACGCCTCAATGCATCATTCTGTACAAGATGAGCCTGTTGTGTAAAATGACGTCCGTATACGGACGCCACTTTGCACCGGACGCCACTTTGAATGTAACTTTCTGTAGGGCGGACGCCAGATGCACCAATATGCATATATATATATATATATATATATATATATATATATATATAATATATATATATATATATATATATATCTCTATATCTATATCTCTCTCTCTCTCTTCTATATATATATATATCTCTCTCGTCTCTCTCTATCTCTCTCT
>CM019181.2:53735103-53776953 GCA_009739505.2 Apolygus lucorum | reverse complement strand
GATTCCGAACGGTTCGGGACGGTTCTGACCTCCTTTGGGGCGTTCGGTTAGGCCCAGAACTGGTTCGGAACTGTCAGTCCGGTGTTCGGTTAGGCATCCGGAACCGTCCAGAATCAGTTCTACCAGTTCTGAGATTTTCTCGGGACCAACAGTTCCGCACATGCGCACTAGATATTACGCTTATCAGATAGTCTTATCGTTTCGCTTATCATCAATTTTTTGTTTATTTTATCGTAGTCCCCTGTGGTCTGTCATCTGTGGGTTTCTGGTAATCCTAATCCTACTCCTTTTGACGATTCTCATGAAGTTTCGGAATCGGATGATAAATTGAAATGTTTCTTCTTCTTCGTGAACATCCAAAAAATAAGAACTTTTTAAAGAACACTGTGCCTCTTCTAAATGAACATGATCATCGAACACTTCGTAGTGAGCAGGAACAAGGGGCAGATTCCCCAACGGTATAGCTAAGTCCGTTTATGAAAATCCTTTTTTATGAAAATGTTTATGTTTATGAAAATCATTACCTAATAAACCTAATTGATCGTGAAATGGGGTTATTAGTACTTACCTACCTATGTGACATGGGGCAAAATTTGATTTGTTGACAACAAAAGTGGAGCTTAGAATTACACGCTTTTTCGAAGGTCTCACTACATTTCATGCATGAAGTAACTCATCGTGAGTCGAACTATGGTTCAAAACATTCGTAACGGTTTTATGGCAAATTTTAAAATTTTCATTGTTTAATAAAAGAACATTGTTCTTGGGGAAGACCCCTATTGTTTTGTGATCAATATGTGATAAGTGTGATTGATTTTATCAAGTCATACTGATTTTTTTAAATTTTAAATATTTTGTACACTTGAATCGTAGCCGTTGTCCTGACGCCTTTCAATTCGGTTGAAAAGTTTCCATTGACTCAGTGAAAATTGGAAAAACGGGTGTTTGGTCAAATTTGTAGGGGGATTTTTTTTTTTAAAGGATGAGAGATTAATAGGTACAACAATAATTTTGAATCATTCAATTTTAAACTTTAAAAATCCCGTTAAATGTAAATAGAGGCTTCAAGAACTTCAAAAAATACAACATACATACTTTAAACTTTATTAAACATACCTACCTACTTAGAAAACTGAAAATCAAAATTAGTTCTTTATAAACATTTTCGACAGGTAATGGAGTCGTTTTCCAACTTTTATACTCCTAAAATGTTCAATAAATTAATGATTTTCTCTCTCTTGACAAAGTTCTTTAAAAATATTGACTTCCCTAATACAACTAGAGTTTGTTGAAGAAGAGTTGAAAATGCAGAATAGAGAATACAATATCTATTCTCTATATTGGATAAACGAGAGAATGCTGAACTGCGAATACGGATTATCAATAAAATGTATTAATATTAATTCCATTTAATGGAAGTAAACAACAACAGGAGATGACAAATGGAAGGAGGTTACAATGCAGGCTATCGATTCTGAACGAGTTCCAAAGGCGTTCGGTTAACAACGATTCCGAACTGATTCTATCCCTTCCACTTTCAGAATCGCGTTCCGTCTGGAACTGGTTCGGAATCGTTAGCCGAACAAACCTCTCATTTCTCACCTTGTAGGCTATTAGTTGGCTTTCCTCGTCAGAGATGGCGCCACTGTCTAATGCAGCATAGATCCCTCTGTAAAGTGAATCTCCTCCGCCTTATTCCTTGGTTCTGTACTTTATGAATAATAACAGACCCCAACAATCTACCAAGGATTTTTCCAAGGTTCCTTCTTCTACTCCATCAAAATTGAGTTTATTGACAGATTCTACTGACGCAGATAACGCTAGTGTGGCCCTTGGGAAGATCATTCTTGAGCTGGCAGACTGTAATATGGCCTTTGGGGAACCTTCTGCTCAAATATTCTATAAAATTGTCAAAATAGGTACATCTAAATTTAATGAAAAATCCGAAAAAAAAACAAATTTTTTGAACAAGTGGGAATTTAAGGGTTAAGTACTCTGAAGGTGAATTTTAATTTGTAATCAAAATTATTCAATTGCTATAACTACAGGTCTGGTGCTGGGAAGGTGTTCCCTGAATATCAAGATCTGCAGTTGTCCCAAGAGAGATAAGGACCGAGGCGAGAAAGAATTCAAACTTAGTGGAAGAACAAACAAAAAGCGAATCCTCCAACCTGCTCTTATTGAAAACGAGAGGTTGGTATTTTGCTAATTTAAAAAAACAAATGTGTTTCAACTCGCGTTTTGTCTTCGGCCTTAAGACTTCAAATTCTTTCTTTGTAGAAACGGACACGACGAAATTCCGACCTCGGAAGATCTCGAACCTTTTGCAGAGAATTTGGCGTCTGTGGAAAAACACGTCAATGGCAAGAAAAAGGACAATCGGATCACGAAGTTGACCAACGAACTCCTTCAAGTTCAGAACTTGGTTAAAAAACTCAATCACCTCTGTTCATCGATCGAGCAGACTTTGGACACCCTCGACTCAGACATCTGAATCCAAGTCGTCATGCGAATACGGTAATACAATTTTACACAAACCTGGCATTTTGATTATGGTGGACGAATTCAGGCTTGCTACCGATTACCCGCCCTTTTCAATGAATTTTCTCCGAAAATCGAGCTTACATATTACATATAATTTGTAATGCTGTGGTTCAATCAATGAAATATCTTGTAACTGTCAGGTGGGGAGACTTGGGATTTGAGGGGAGAGTTGAGACTTCCCGCAAAAAGTTATGAATAGGGTCACCAGGAGAGCTGATGTCGAGTTAGCGACCTGGTTCTTATAGAAACTTCATGTTAATACCTTTTTTGTTACGGGAGTGGGGAAACTCTTTAAGAGCGAAAGGGAAGTTCGCCCCAACAGTGTTGGAGCATTGGGTCTACCAACTAAAACCCCACTCCCTCTGCTTAGGACTCACCCTGGAACCACTTGTACAGTATTACTTCAGGGTGAGCCCTTTTTTTGTGTGCCAAAAGGCTGCTCCTACGTCTGGTCTCTTCTTCAATTCTGGATGTTAATACCTTTCAGATGATAGTTATCACTGTTATAAGTTCAAAGCGCGTCAATTTCACCCTCCCCTCAACAGGTGTGTTCATTAGTTGTTTTCGGCACTCAGCAGAACCCAGTCAAATTTCCATCTCCATTGTCAGCATCGATCAACTACCGTAAGTTTTTGTTTTCTAGGCGTATTTCAGATTAGCCTGTGAGAATATTCTGAAAATTTGAAATCGTTTCCTCTTATCAGTTGTCTGTTATCACCGGTTTTGTTCGTTGGGGAGAGTTGAGACTTGACGATTTGTGACGTTTTTAGGAGGAAGTACATCCGTAAGTTCTCTCCGTCCAAAAGGGAAAAACTTTCAAGTCCTATCGGTTATATAGCGAAGACAATCTACGAAAAGCGCTGGACTTGTATAGAATTTTAATACCACTGTTTTGTAATATTTTTTTTCAATTGGTCAATTTTTTCGATGAGTTCCTTTTTGGTTTATTATTTTTAATAATGAACCTTTGGAATCGAACTAGAAAAAAATTTTTTAACACCACCTCAAAATTTGATGGTTTACGTTTCAAGGTACGTAGAATCCAAAAATCGAATAAAACGCTGCAAATTATTACACAATGGTTTATTATTTTCTATATAGATCACTCGTCTACAAAATCACCAACCATCCAATATGAAAAGAAGAAAAAAAAAAATCAAAAAAAAAATCAAAAAAAAAATCAACATCACCAACCATCGATTGCATTTCGGTCTGCTCTAATTTGAACGGAGATTAGGCCTCTTTTGCGATTCACACTCGTGTTTTGATTTATATATATATATATATATTTCAATATAAACACTTAAATTTTCGTAGTGAGCGAACGGTTTGTCCTACAGAGCTCCGCGTGGTCTCAAAAAATTCTAAAAATTCTATAGAATCTTAAATTGAAGGAAAAACAATACCTTTATATCGAAATTTTTTGAGTTAGGGCGTTTTCAAAATTTCAAAATTGATTTTGGAACCCTTAGGAGTGACCTACATCAACCAAAAGCTTCGGGGCACAACTAGACCCCAAATGGAGCCTACATACCAAATTTCATCAAAATCGGTCAATGCTAAGTGGCAAAAGTGCCGCGTACGGCGTACGGCGGACGGACGGCCAAATTTTTATTCGATTTTTGGATTCTACGTACCTTGAAACGTAAACCATCAAATTTTGAGGGGGTGTTAAAATTTTTTTTTTCTTGGTCGATTCCAAAGGTTCATTATTGAAAATAATAAACCAAAATTTGGCCGTCCGTCCGCCGTACGCGGCACTTTTGCCACTTAGCATTGTGAGCCGCCGCTCACGAAAGCCAAATCTCCAGTACCAGAAATTAATTAAACCTAAAAGAGAATGGAAGGGTCGGAAATCGCACACATCACAGCCGGGGGAGTGCCGGGTGGGGCCTCCCGCCGTTGGGCGCCTAGAGGGACATCGAGAGCGGAGGGGGGAGCGTACTTAAGGCGGAGCGCCGCGCCCCCTCCCTCAATCCTGCAGGCTCCTCGCTACCATCCCCCCCTAGTGCGTCTATACGTCTCGTAAAAGCCATTAGACTGCAACTATTGCGCAACTATTGCTATCAAAAACTTTTTCCACTTCGAAAGTAGTCAACTATTAGAAGTGAGTAAATTCATTATCTACCGACCCTGCCTACCAACGGACCCCCTTTCGGATAACGGATCAACACCACTGCAACGGGAAGTCATCATCCTAGACTGTGAACGTGAGTGAAGTTATTACGATAATTATTGGCCAATAATTGATAGGTTGGGGACAGAGTTAAACAATAACATTCAAACAAACAATTGCTCGTTTTGCCCTCAAGCAACTCGATTCCAAATCTTGTAAAATAGTTCCTAAGGAGAATTGTTCCTATTGCTAAAACTAGAACCATAGTTACTCATAAAGAAGTCAGGGTTATTTTATATTGAAAGTCATTCGTTTTCGTCAACATTTTATTAATTGTTTCCATACATTTTGTACGCCATTCGTCCATTGCTCTTATCATTTTTTTATTATACACATTGAATTGCATTGTCCACGTGGGTTTTCATTCAGCAACACCTGCAACTCCTCAAAGTGGTCAGAGTAAAACTAACAGCAATCATTGCACAACGATCATTTTCACCTATAGGAATCTTAGAGTAAATTGCACAATAGTGCTTGCCTTGCCTTTTCTTCCTTGCAGAGCATAACGGTGAAAACCCCTTCAGGGACTTGCTCCATTTCAGGTCCGGCCATTGCAGTTTGCCTACCCCGACCGCCGCAACTGTTGCACCTCCAGCTAAGTATTTTCACCTACCTAATCTTAAGTTGCACAACTGTTGCTTTCTTGTTTTTTTACCGTTTCAGCGCAACGTTATTTCCTATCCCCCTCAGGGCTAGGGGCGGCTTACAGCATTGACCGATTTTGATGAAATTTGGTATGTAGGCTCCATTTGGGGTCTAGTTGTGCCCCGAAGATTTTGGTAGATGTAAGTCACTTCTAAGGGTTCAAAAATCAATTTTGAAATTTTCAAAACGCCCTAACTCAAAAAATTTGTATATTTGTATGTATATTTGTTGCCTTAGGCCCGCCGCAAATTGAACCCAGCACACTCACAGCCCACGTCCGACCCACGCGTGGGTAGGAATGTGAATCACAATTTTGCATTAGGTACCTACCGCATATTGAACCCAGCCCACGGCTATCCCACTCAGTTGCTCTCCACGCGTGGGTCCGTTTGTATGTGCCGCACAGTTTTCGTGGGTCGTGGGTGCGTTGTCGCCTATCCTATTTATCAATAAAATATTTACCCCCACCACCCCCCTCTAGAAAACACCTAACGGGGTGGTAGAATTCGAATTTACGGCATTTTCAGTATTTTACACGTTTTCCCGAATTTTGAACTCGTTCCTGAAGCGAGAAATTGATTTATCAATGCAATATTTACCCCCACCACCCCAATCTAGAAAATACTGCTAAATAGGCATACTGCTAACTTTTCTTCGCTGCTGATTGGTTTTTGTGCGTTGCATTCACCTCCCGTGACGTCACTTTTTATCAGTTGATGAATTTCGTCAAACTGTTCCCGGGTAAGCCGAAAACTTTCCTTGGAAACATTGTCAGGAACTTCCGAAAACACTTTAAATTCACCACCAGTACTTCTCCCAGCTAAATAGGTATTTCTTTTACTTTTTTCCGTTTAATTGAAGAATACAAAGTAATGACTTCCTCAGTCTCTGACTCTGAATCGAGATCCAGGAGGAGCTCAATCAGTGAGTTGGAGAACATCTCGAAACGTGGTTGTGGCACACGACTGGGTTCAATGTGCGGTACCCGACCCAGCCCATGGTCGTGGGTTGGGGATGGGGTCGGCGTGGGCTGTGCGTGTGCTGGGTTCAATTTGCGGCAGGCCTAAAGGGGCCCATTCACGTGTACTCCTGGAGTCGCCGCCGCGGGCCTAGCCGCCGTGAAAGGGGAAAACTACCCGTGAATGGTTAACAAAATCTTGAGGTCTGGCGGGCGTCCGCCGCTCGGCAGGTAATCGAACATGCTCGAAAATTGCGGCCAGTTAATCCTCGGCGGCCCTGTGAATGGTTGAAGTGAGGCCGACGCCGGGTCGCACTCCCACCAGTACAGCATGTAGCCCTACCGTTTTCCTCACTTCTATTCATCTGAGCAAGTGGTGGTTGGAAGCAGGCCCGCCAATCGGCGGAGTCAGGTAGTTTTGGAAGCCAGGTGAATGGACTACTGCGGCGGCTTCGTGGAGTACCTGGAGGGACGCGGCGGCGACTCCAGGAGTACACGTGAATGGGCCCCTTAAGGAATGGATTGAAGTGGACGAATTTGACCGTCTTACGATTCAGATACCAAGCAATCAACTATGCAAGAATACTAACAAAAACTGGTCTTTGTTTTACAGGAATTTTCGCCTCTGTCAACTTCATTGCTTCTTCACGACTTTTTTATACGTAGTAAAGAGGTGAGTAGTTTACGCGACTGTGTAAATTGTAGGAAAGAGGTACCTAGGTAGGTACTGTTAATAGGTAAATAAGTACTGTCTGTACGAAGAAGGTTCCTTAAGATCAACAACGTTTTTGATGCAGCAAAATGAAACAATTCATCAAGATTCTGCAATACGTATTGATTACGTGCCATCGGTTTTTCGATAAGAATACAAAGTAGGTCTTTATATTCGAGATAAAGTACGAGTTTGAGTGAAATTTACTCGACAGGTGAGACATTGCTGAGCGTATTCAAATTTGCTTGCAAAAGCGTGTATTAACTCGATTCCGACTGATGTGAAACTCATAGAGGACCATCTAGGGGCTTACCCGCACAACTTTAAAGTTTAAAAATGGAACATAAAAACTCTTGAGGAATTTGGCTTGAAAATGCATTTAACGGTGATTAAAAATTCATTCATCAAGAGTTTCATTCAACTCACCTGACAAGCGCTGCTCGACTCATACCTCTAGATAGATAATTAGATGTAATATCTATAGATGTCCTAATAATTAGTTATCGCGTCGTCTAGACAAAGTTCTTCTGCTGTATTTACTTAGTCGATTTTCTGTCGAAAACTATAGATTTTTATTAGGTTCTTCGCCAACTCACATTCATAGATTTTTTCAAATAGGTAGGTATCACAAATGATCCAAATTTCAATTCTAAATAACTTCTTATTCTGAAATTTTCATTAGGGAGATGTTAAAAAGTTTAGATGGTCCCCTATGAAAAACATTGCCCCCGGACTGATAGCCTCTGCGAAATTTGAATTCCGTGTGTTAATTTCCACATTTTACATCCGAATTTGATGAAATGTTCAGGAATTGAGCGGTTTGGCGTGTAGATGGTCCCCTATGACGGTACTAAGAGATTGATGTGTTTATGGATACGAGGAAGCTATGTGCCAGACGTTTTTCTTGCAAGAGTTCAAATTTTTTCGATTTTTTTTGTCCTTCACGTTCAGTTTTTTCTGGAAATCGGAGGTCTCAGGCTGTTCCTTCCTCGTTGCGAGTTAGTCTAATCTCTTACGAAACGACGCTCGCCCCCCGCCCCCAGAAGGAGCAACATTGCCACCCACCACCCCCAGCCTTCTCATAGCTGGTCAGTTTTCATCAACGGGTTTTCCCTTTTTTCTCAAGAAACAATCATCCAATTTCCATGTTTCTTGTGGCATTCTTCTTATTTTTATTATTTCTTCACCCATGCACTTGTTTAATTCCTAAGTAAAAAATAAGTATAAATTTGTACTTAAATTTGAAATTTTCCAGGATTTTTGAAATTTATTAGTGCATCATTTTAGGGAATTGAAAAATTAAAAGATTGCCGCAGGAATCATCAAAATCGTACTGTAATTGCCAGGCAAAAGTGAGAAAACCCGTTTATTCACTTACTGAGACCCCTTTAACATGATAATATTATACTAAAATAATGGGGAATTTCGACCATGAGGTCGTAACCTCGAGACTTGAACACATTTTCCCGGGGATCAACACTGTTGAGACTGTTACAAGGTACTGACTTGTCAGCTGTGTTTAAACTCCTGATCAAATTTGGATTGGTATTAAATGTATGTGGTTAGTTCCGTTGGTACAAGGAAACATTTATTGTTGAAGTAACTTATTGGAGAATCCGTCGAAACCAGCAAGTCGAGCAAAGGAGTAGAGCGCTTTTGATGTAATGACCGATGAAGGACTTGCTCGTTACGACGGATTCTCCAATAAGATACTTGACTAATATTTTTAATTTGTTCGTGAAAATAAAGTAGCTTCAAACGTCGGCATTGCATTGCAGTATTTGTGAAGAATGCGTTATTTGTTTATTTTGGGGCGAGGTTTGTTGATAAAAATGAAATCTGGGCTCCACATGAGGTTATTCAAACGTGTTGAAGGCTATGGACTGCGATACAGAGAAAGATACCAACAATCTGGAGAGAACCTACAAATCTGCAAACGATTGTTACTTTCGTGTCAAAATCTGTGGTTATCCCATTTATTGGATGTAGATTCTGTGGCAATCCAATCTAAAGATAGCTCTCTTCAGGGGGTGCTATAAACTACAGGTATACTCCTGTCTAGGTCTCAACAGAACAATCAGTCAAAATTCTTATCGATTGCTGTAATTCTGTGCCCACGAATGAAGAGATTATTAAAATTAAAACTTTTTCTCTAGGTTATCCCCCGTAAAATCCTCTACTGCGGTACAGGAGTGTAACTTTACCATGGTACCTACATCCTGGCCACTGCGTCAAAACCAAAACCTGGTTCAAAAAACATCTGGAGCAGTCCCTTGAAAGATTTCTAAAGGTATTACTCCCCTTAACTTGGCCTTATTCAGCAAGGTCCTCCTTTCAATACCTTTTTTTATCCTTCGCCAGATGGAAGCATCAGAGCCATCTCCTTTCTGGCCACCCAATACGTTTTGCTTCTATTCTTCCATAATATGGACTACATATTATGTAGTCGTCATTAGATTGTCTTAATCGTAAAAGTCTCTGGCACTGATCAGTGTGCCTGGTGTCCATTATAGCGTTGGTGCTGCACAAATAACTACTATTTGGTTTTAAGGAGAGCTGATCCAAACAGGATTTCGCTACCCCCTCCATCTGCAAGCAGATAGATGCAACCCCGAAAACCTCAGAAGGGTGATCGAGGGAGTGGAAGGAACTCACCACACGAGAGCCCTAGGGGAGCTAGTCATGACTATCAGCTCCTCTAGGTACCTGTTTGTATTGACTCCACAGGTTTGGCCGAACCTCCTAGCTAAGGTTCTACCAACTAGACATGTTGGTACCCGAGTTCATAACAGAACTCACATGCCAAGAGACATCTTCAGGGGACTAGCCCCTGAGGAGGTCATCTCTCCCCTTGTAGCCTTCTTGGTACAAGCCCATGAAGTAGGGTTTGCTCAACCACGACCACCACGAATCCAACCTCAACTGAGGGGCAGGCAGGTGATGCTTTGACCAAGGTACTGGTAATTGAGATGTGTAAAAAGCCTTTTACGGCATTACTGCTATCCCCGGAAGCCCGAACAGGTAACAGGCCCGGAAGCAGAGAATTTGTACCTGCTCCCTAACCGCTCTACTCCTGTCAGAGGCATGTGCCAGAGCCCTAACATTAAGGGAGAGGAGAGGGATTACAGGAGAGGGAGGCATGACGCACGGCAGTGCTGCACAGGGGGGCAGATTGGGGTTGAGGAAACACCAATTCTATGAAGATGGCTCTGTAGAAAGTCGTGGTCAGTGGGCATTCTAAAATTGGCCACAAAATCGCGGCACTGCAAATTCGCTGGAATAGGTCGTGAGAGGTTCCCACTGCTTTCTCTCATCTCGCACTTTCTTCCGCTCCTCACTCTTTGCTTTGTGAGTTATTGATTCCTCAGTTGGTGGCATCTCAGCTCCTGTCTTTGCTAGGGCGTGAGCAGCCTCGTCGCCATTGCTGGACGACTTTCCACCCTTCCTTCATCAAAGAACCCAGGTCCCTCCTAGCCTGCAGAACTTGGCCTCCGTCCAATACGTGTGTCGAGCTCAGTGCATTGGTTGCTGCTCGTGAGTCCACAAGGAACACCTCCCTAGCAGGTTGCCTGGAGGGATTGAGCAGGATCGTGGCCACCTCATAAATGGCTAGAACTTCTGTGTCAAAATTCGTCGCAGAGGTGCTGAGTGCAACGCTTCCCTCAAACAAGCCTGGGGCGTAAAAACCAGCACTAGTTTTCCTTCGACCTGGATCACTGGTATCGTCAGTCAACCCTTTTTTAATACCTTGGCCAGAATGTTCCACAATTTCTAAATACGGGTATAAAAGCTGGGAATTGTCGTTAGGCCCTCAAAATTTGAGAATTCTTGTAGGATGCAGAATCTGAAATAACTAAACAAATCGAGAAAAGAATACTTGAGTCAGCTCCATATCAGTGGTCGAAGGCTTATTGGGAAGCATTTCAACTTCACAGGCTGGATTTATACAAATAGTGACAGCTTCTTGGCTGCTTCATTCCTAACTTGACCATTTTCTTGAACACTTGGGCGACGTGGTGCATGTGCGGGTTTCTCAGAACGATTCTTTCATACGACTATCCCCCCTATCTATCTTCCCCTATTTCCTATCTATCTTCTGTAGGAATCAGAAGAAGGATAGGTCGAAATAAGTTCAAAAATCAACCAAAAGCTGAATAAATTATAAAACGCCTTACCTTTCGTGTTGAATATAAGTTCCATTTATCACCATTTCTCGCATTCTCATACTCTTGTGAATAGTTTAGTTATGTAAAAACGGTACCTATGCGATTTAAAAAATCTGCAAATCTATTTTAAATCTACGTCAACTGCTTGGGAATGGCGTCCACTGGAATTATCCTTCTTCGCCGAGCTTACGGTGAATTTGGCGATGAAACTAAGCCCTGAAGAAAGCAATAAATTTACCGAAAGCTCGGCAAAGAAGGATAATTCCGGTGGACGCCATTCCCAAGCAGTTGACGTACTGTTTGCAGATTGAAAGAAAGCGGCTGGCTTGGTAAGGTGTCCATGAGTATCACAGTCCCAAAAACATCCTCCTTCTTCTACCTGACACTCAAGCCAGGAAAAATGAGACCGAGGGTTGTTGACTACTGACCGATGATTAAGTGAAAGGGTTTATTTGTTACTGACTGCTCGCGGTCTGCCAGGGCTTTCATGTCCGACGTAAAATACAGGGTGTTTCTATTGAGATGGATCAAACTTCAAAAATCGACTGTACAACTAATTTTAGTGTGAAAATGTCTCTTAGCACTTTTGTTAACTATTTGTTTTTCCAAGTTTTTTTTTTTGACCCTGTCACTAAAATTACCATAACTATCTTAATTTACCGTAAAAATAAGGACATTGTGGGAACGAGCGTCAAATTCAATCAATTATGTACTATCATTGTCAATCATCTACCGAATTATCTACCTCATTATGACTTGAGTTGCTCTATGCCCGGATTACAAAGGGGTGAGATACAGAGGCTCGGCCCTTCCCCCAGCCCGACTCACCAGGCTACTCAAGATTTTGGAACAGGTCGTCGTCTATGTTAGCAAGTATACCCTTCGGGAAATAGGTCAGCCGCATTCTTTCAATCTGCTAACAGTAGATTGTTTTGTTGGGTCGATCTTCATATTTTGCTACATTTTAAATCAGCATGGGAAATCTTTTCAAGTGCACCTTTCGAATTCAACGGAAGAAAAAGTTTTATTGTTGTTTTACGACATTTGAAGTCATTCTTGTAACTTATTAGGAGGTACTTCAATTCACAAAGTTATTGTCGAAGTTGAAATGTTAACATTTTCCGTGGAATTCTCAATCTACGAAATTTCCCTTCCAAGGTGATGGGTTCTGGTTTGTTAACTAAGGTGAGCTGCATAAATCGTTCCTCACTACATTTGATTAGCAGTTTTCAAGTATTCCATACTGTACAGCAAAATATGTTATGTACATAAATTATTACTCCTTAAGATATGTTAAACGTTTGATGAAATTACTATTTTTGTATAATAAACAAACTGAACTTGCATTCGTCCGTACTTTCCTTCCGGTTCCTTTCTTTACATTTAAAAATGTCCTAATTTTTAGGGGCTTATAATATTTTAAGTCGTTGTGTTGTTAAGTGTTATAGCTCCTAAAAATTTCTCGAGAGGTGTAATTAGAACGAATTCCCCTTTTGGGGGTTCTAAATAACGGATTTCTGAGTTTGCGACGTTTTTTTTTTTCCTTACAACTTGAAAAATACGCTTTCTACAGAAAATTGTACGCTCTAAGTAAAATAGTACATCACTGTCAGAGAAGAGAACACAGCTCCTAAAGTCCATTCTTTTTGACTATGGGACTGACAGATTCCAAATTGATAGCCTTCTGCAATGACGCTTACACAGAAATTTCAAAACCAATTGAGTATCCTGGAGAAACTCAGCCCCGCAGTACAACTTTGTGTGCAGTATTTTAGGATGGTTTGCATCCCAAACTATGGTGAAAACCCCTTTGGTGCTGGAGTGAGCCTCTTCTTTAAAGCACAAAGGCGTCCATCCATCTTCCACTTTATTTTGCTTCCGAGTCTACCAAGGTAGCGGAAGCTTTTTGTTTTCACTTTTCAAGGATGAAAAAAAAAGTTCTCCAAAATCGAAATTTCCACTCGCGTTTTACGTTTCAGACCTTCCTGAACAATTTTGGTTCCGTGTCTGTCTGTCTGTGTGTCTGTCCGTCTGTCATGAATTCCTTGTAACGCGCATAACTATACTAAGTTATTGTCCGATTTCTATGAAATTTTCAGGGATTGTGCGGGTTGGTGTGTAGACGGTCCCCTATGAAACTCATCTTCCCCGGACTGATAGAAGCCACTGCGCATGCGCAAACGTGAATTTCCTTGTAACCGCCATAACTTCCACATTTTCCACCCGATTTCAATGAAATTTTCAGGGATGTTACTGAGTAGTGTTTAGATGGCCCCCTATGAAAATCATAGAGAATGGTTTTTCATAGAGGGATGGTCCCCTGTGAGAATCTCAAATCCTATTCGTACATTACTAGGCCTCAATAGCTCAGAGGTAGCGCATAGAACTGTCCTGGGGTCCCACCCAGGGCATAGAGGGGTCACGGGTTCGAATCCCAGCCGAGGATAAGTATTTTTTTTGATCCAATCACGTGCATCTACTCACTTAATTTTTCATCCGAATTTGATGAAATTTTCCAGGATTGTCCAGATTAGCGTGTAGATGGTCCCCTATGTGGGTAGTGGAAGGTACTTAGAGATTGGTGTTTTGAGATCAGCTACTATGCATCGGATCATCTATACAGGGTGTAAGCCTAACTGGTCTGCCATACGGTACCAGTCGATTCTACAACTAATTTTCAACAAAAAAAGTCCCTTAGCTATTTTTTTTAAACCCTTCGTTTTCGAGTTATTTTAACTTTAAACTTTTTTTTCGTGATTTTGACCTTATGTCATTAAATTGGTCATAACTCCGTTAATTAGCTGTGTAAATTACAATTTGAGCATACCGTTGGAAAGAACATTAAATTTCCTATCGGATAGATGCCTTAACTTTTTTTTGAGTCAAGGTTTGAGACATGAAAACGTCCTCTAAAAAGAGAATTTTACGTAATTTTGGAAACCTCGCATTCTTTCAATCTCAAATTGAACTACGAGAACCCATACTTTTTCAAGATGCAAGAACAGTGAAAACTGCGCCAGGAGCTCAGCTTTCCAATGGTATAATCAAAACATATTCTACAACCGTATTTAGGGGAGAAATTCGGGTTTGAACGCAGAAAAACGTGCATTTTTTCAACGAAATCGGCGCTCCGCCTAGTCGATCTGAGGGGTCGGACGATAGCAGTGGGTGGGTCGGCGCCACAGTAGACCGCGAGGCCTCCGGAAACAGGAGGCCACAGCGCTGATTTCGTTGAAAAAATGCACGTTTTTCAGCGTTCAAACACAAATTTCTCCCCTAAATTCGGTCGTAGAATATGTTTTGATTATACCGTTGGAAAGCTGAAATTCTGGCGCAGTTTTCACTGTTCTTGCATCTTGAAAAAGTATGGGTTCTCGTAGTTTAATTCGAGATTGAAAAAATTCGAGGTTTCCAAAATTACGTAAAATTCTCTTTTTAGAGGACGTTTTCATGTCTCAAACCTTGACTCAAAAAAAATTTAAGGCATCTATCCGATAGGAAATTTAATGTTCTTTCTAACGGTATCCTCAAATTGTAATTTACACAGAAAATTAAAGGAGTTATGACCGATTTAATGACATAAGGTCAAAATCACGAAAAAAAGTTTAAAGTTAAAATAACTCAAAAACAAAGGGTTTTAATAAAAATTGCCAAGGGACATTTTTTGTTGCAAATTAGTTGTAGAATCGACTGGTACCGTATGGCAGACCAGTTAGGCTTACACCCTGTATAATCGGGTTATGGATACGAGGAAGCTATGTGCCACACCCACTTGACAGACGTTATTAAAAATCCTTTAAAATTCTAATATAAGTAAGTACAACTTTTGAAGTTTTTGTCCCTTCGATTTGGCCAAATACTAAGAACGAACGTCGGCCGACTGAGACCCCCTCAAGTCGTTGTCTTATAGCTCCTAAAAATTTCTCGAGTGGTGGAATTCGTTTTAAACCCATTTGGGGGTTCTGAATAATGGATTTCTGAGTTGGCGACGGTTTTTTTTTTTTTTTTTTTTTGCTTGTAACTTGAAAAATACGCTTTCTACTGAAAATTGTACGCTCTGAGTAAAATAGTACATCTTTATCAGAGAAGAGAACACAGTTCCATTCTTTTTGACTATGGGACTGACAGATTCCAGAGTGTGGATGCCTTCAAAACCTGGGTGCCTTGGAAAGTTGACTGGGGATTTGACTCACTAGTCAGTATACATTAACTTGCAATACTCACTTTCAATTGAAAGCGCATAATTAAATAAACATAATAATTTTTCCATTTCTGTTTCACATTTGAGGAGTTTGATTCCTAAAAGTACTTGAGACCATTTTTATCGAAATTGAGTTAACACTTTCCCAGGGTTTTACGGGGGGTAATTCTTGACAAAATGCGATCGTTTTGGAGCAAAAGATGATCTATTCCCTTGAAAAACGAGGGTAAATATTCCGTTTAATTTCAAAAGGTGCATCCAGCACAATGACGGTCTCTTATCCGTTTTGTTTCAAAAATTACTTTATCCACTTCGTTTGATTCCAAAAAGTACTAAACGCCACGTTTTGTTTCAAAAAGTACTATATCCATAAATCTGAAATTTCAAATCTTGTTCAAAATTATTCTTAACTTTGAACTAATTTCTTTTTGACATTTTATGTCTTTACTATGGCACATAAATGAAAAATCGTCACGCGGGGAGCGTTATGAGGGGAGCGTTACGAGGGAAGCGTTACGCGGAAATTTCTGATGATTTTCACGTACAACCAATCGTTCCTAGGGAAAACTAACTTCCTCATTTTCCATCCCACAAAAATCGTTCACCACTCATTGGAAAGCTCTCAATTTATTAAACATAAGACATAAAATGTCTCTCGTGGTTGCGTACTTGTACGAAAGCTGTATCCACCGTTTGTGTTTTTTTTTCCAAAAATATTTATTATAATTTAGAAATTTATTTTAAATTATAAATCATTGGTTTATAGCACGTTTTTCTGGTCGCTATGGTTTTTGCATTTGTCTCACGTTTGACCAAAATGGATGGAATCAAACTCACCTTTTGGAATCAAACTCCTCATTTATTTTCTTACCTTCAAGTCTTAACTGAAACTGGCTGCGGTCTCTTTCGATTACATGAAATGAAAATTTGAAACATAAAACAGCATTCAACCTCAAATGTGCTCGCTTAATAAAACATTATTGAAATGTGTACCAATTTTACATTTATTTCCACATTAAATCCAAGTACCGTGAATACGTAAGTGGTTCGGAGCTAACTAGGTCCCTGAGTTCACCGACCCCGCGAAGCCCACAAATGCGCTACTTTTTTTCATCACAGATCCTCGACACCCCTCCTCGCACTCCCTTCGTCGTTTCATCTTTCAACCTTCTTTATCGTTAATTTCTTATTCGACGGTGCCTGAAGCTTCCTATCGAACACCTGTCCCTCTTCCATCGCTGCTTCTTCCCATCCACCGGGGCCCAGAATCCGCAGACGCTTTCTCCATCATAATATTTTCCACATGTTGGTCGTGGCTGACTGGGGTATTTCAGTTCCATAAAACTGGTTTTAATTACTATTATACATTTTAACTGCTTTACAGCAATCTTCAGGTCTTTAATTCCTACCATGAGCAAAACCCTGCAAATTATTACACAAAGGTTTATTATTTTTCTGTACCTATCAGATCACTCGTCTGCAAAGAACATGGCTTTGTCATTGTTACCACCTACCAACATAAAGAAAAACATCGATCGCATTTCGGTCAGCTAAAAGTTGAACGGATATTGGGACTCTTTTACGATTCACACTCGTGTTTCTGATTTATCGTAAGTCCAACCCTTAAATTCTCGTAGGGAGCGAACGGTTTGTCCTACAGGGCTCCGCGTGGTCTCTAAAAATTCAATACTATCTTAAATTGATGGAAAAACAGTACCTTAATATCAAAATTTTTTAATTAGGGTGTTTTCAAAATTTCAACTCTTATTTTTCAACCCTTAGAAATGACCTAAATCAACCAAAATCTTCGGGGCACAACTAGACCCCAAATGGAGCCTACATACCAAATTTCATCAAAATCGGTCAATGCTAAGTGGCAAAAGTGCCGCGGACGGACGGCCAAATTTTTATTCGCTTTTTGGATTCTACGTACCTTGAAACGTAAACCATCAAATTTTGAGGGTGTGTTAAAAAAAATTTTCTTGGTCGATTCCAAAGGTTCATTATTGAAAATAGTAAACCAAAATTTGACCGCCCGTCCGCCGTACGCGGCACTTTTGCCACTTAGCACTGACCGATTTTGATGGAATTTGGTATGTAGGCTCCATTTGGGGTCTAGTTGTGCCCCGAAGATTTTAGTTGACGTAGGTCACTTCTAAGGGTTCAAAACTAAATTTTGAAAACGGTCTAACTCTAAAAATTTGGTTTAAAAGGTATGATTTTTCCTTCATTTTAAGATTCTATAAAATTTTTAGCAATTTTTGAGACCACGCGGAGCTCTGTAGGACAAACCGTTCGCTCCCTACGAGAATTTAAGGGTTGGACGTACGATAATCAGAAACACGAGTGTGAATCGCAAAAGAGGCCTAATCTCCGTTCAAATTAAAGCTGACCGAAATGCGATCGTTTTTCTTCATGTTGGATGGTTGGTGTCTTTGCAGACGAGTGATCAATATAGAAAAATAATAAACCATTGTGTAATAATTTGCAGCGTTTTTGTAAGTACCTAAGTAGCTGCGTTTTGTACGTCCAAGTTTCTTGTTTCAATAATTTGCGTTAATGAAGGAGTTATCAACGACTTGATTGGTAGCTCTATCCGAAGTGAGTCATTGTCTGCAACAGGAATCTTCCCTGCACGTTTTTGGAAGAAACAAGGGTCGAGTAAACCAACAACTTTCGATGGTCGCCCGCCTTTTGGTTTATTATTTTCAATAATAAGCCTTTGGAATCGAGCAAGAAAAAAAAATTTTAACCCCCCCTCAAAATTTGATGTTTTACGTTTCAAGGTACGTAGATTTTAAAACGTGTGATCTCTTTAATTAATTTTTCTACCACATGTTATAGTATCATTGGGCTTAAAGTTGTAGTGTATAGGTTTTCAAGGGTGCTGAATCCAAATTTGAGGTCAAAACCCAGAATTTCCGACCCACCGAAATACCCCTTTCTCCACTTGATCTAAGAATCGAAGTCTTTGTTGTGTTTATCATGAAATCTTCGAAATGGGCAAAACTGTTCAACGTTATTGTTTGATTTCGGTTCAATATTCAAGAATTGTGCGAATTGTGTTGCAGATGGTCCCCTTATTGAACTAATCACTCTCTGACTGACAGCCACTTCCACAGTTTGCTTTCAATTTCGATGAAATATTTAGGGATTGGAGTGTAGATGAAAATCATCGCCCCGGTACTTACAGATTGATGTTTCGAGATGAGCTACTTAGCTGTTCAATGCTTTTTCATTTCAAAATGTCCTTAAAACCCTGAATTTTGAGGAATTTTGATCACATTTATCTATATTTCAAATGATTTAGAACCCTGGAAAAAGTCGATAATTGACCCTGATTGAATTGAGGAATCGCTGGACACCCGGTAGGTTTTTCCTTGTAGGTTTCACTCTACCAGATTCAAGTACCAGTTTTGGTTTATTATTTTCAATAATGAACCTTTGGAATCGACCAAGAAAAAAACATTTTTAACACCCCCTCAAAATTTGATGGTTTACGTTTCAAGGTACGTAGAATCCAAAAATCGAATAAAAATTTGGCCGTCCGTCCGCCGTACGCGGCACTTTTGCCACTTAGCATTGACCGATTTTGATGAAATTTGGTATGTAGGCTCCATTTGGGGTCTAGTTGTGCCCCGAAGCTTTTGGTTGATGTAGGTCACTTCTAAAGGTTCCAAAATCAATTTTGAAATTTTGAAAACGCCCTAACTCAAAAAATTTTGATAGAAAGGTATTGTTTTTTCTTCAATTTAAGACTCCATAGAATTTTTAGAATTTTTTGAGACCACGCGGAGCTCTGTAGGACAAACCGTTCGCTCCCAACGAAAATTTAAGGGTTTACATTGAAATATATATATATAAATCAAAACACGAGTGTGAATCGCAAAAGAGGCCTAATCTCCGTTCAAATTAGAGCTGACCAAAATGCGATCAATGTTGGTGATTTTGATTTTTTTTTTTTTTCCTTTTTTTCATATTGGATGGTTGGTGATTTTGTAGACGAGTGATCTATATAGACAAATAATAAACCATTGTGTAATAATTTGCAGCGTTTTGTGTGATTGATTACGCTCGGGTGCAGAGTTTCCTTTCATCTTGAGTGTTCTGTCGATATATTTCAGAGAGTTACCTTCCGTACTTCCCCGGGTTATTTCGTGCGAGTTCACGGTAATTTGGCCTACGATTCGTGAGTTTTGTGTTTGTGATTGAACAGTGCTTCGGAAACAAGCTGATTTTGGGCGATACGGATTTTTTTTTTTTCAACTGCTGCGCCGATGCAGAAGCACATTGTTGATCCGTGAATTTCATGTTGGTGAATCGGAAACATAGTTGAAAGGACTGTAGGTCATCTTTGTTGTGGGTGTCCACCTTGCGTTCTAAAGCAAGGTTTGTACCAAAGATTGTTGTCTTGACCTATAGAAGATACTTTCTTATATTTTCGTGAAATAGTATATATACTATTTCACGAAAATATAAGAAAGTATCTTCTGTAAAGTATATATACTATTTCACTAGTTCATATATTCACTAGTTCATATTTCACTATTACTAGTTCATATATGAACTCGAAGTCTTTATCCGAAATCCTCTTATAGAGTGATCTGCTTGCTCAATGCCCCTCCACCGACTGTCTGTTAGCCAGTAAACATCATCTCAAGCCCTGGTTGCGAAACTCGTTCCATTCTGACGCTGTCTCCCTCTGGATCTAGCGCTGATTACCCCCTACTTCATCTCTGTCCACCCCTCTCGTATTCTTTTACTCTCTGGACTGTTTCGCCCAACGGTCTTCCTCCTTTTTACCATTATTAAACCCCTAAGAAAGGGATTTATGTCGTAAGGAGCTTTTGTGAGCAGGTCTCCTCTCTGACCTGAACAATTGAAATCGCTTGGGCATCTTTTCTTGAATCGTGAGAATACCCATAGACCACGTATGATGTAGGCTTATTGTTTAAGTAGTGCAAGTAGAGGAAAGGAAATACCAACTTGTACTTCAGATAAAAAGCGCCATATTTTGGGTACCAACCCTTCAAATTCATATTTCTTAGAGTGTATGAGAATCTATTCTAAGCAACTTCCTTATCGGAAAAGGTCTTGGATATCTCCTGGTATGGTACGTTGTTTGAAAAATGGTTGGAAAATTTTGGACACCGTAGGTCCAAATTTCGTATACTCAAAATACACAGCTTTCATGATCATGATTTTCTTCTTCCGTCCACGATGTATTTTTTGCTCAAAGAATTCGAAAGAGTTACCAAATAGGCGCATTGACCATAATTGTTTCAGGAACCTAATTCGGGATATGAGATATCATCACTATCCCGAATTAAGAACATTGCGGATGGATTACGGACATTTTATTCTTTTTTTGGATCCTCCCTTCATGAAATTGAATAAAAATCCTCGCCAGGGCCAAGCCCCCTGGGCCCCCAGATGGTTGCTGCTTAGAGCCTTCGGCTAAAATTCAAGAAACATGGAACATGCTCCAGCCGTGTTTTGTTTTTTTGTTGCTTCCTTTTACTAGGAATTTGTTGTCTGTTGTATTAATTTAGCTCTTCATGGGCCTCTTTTCAAATTGCTCGTCATTTCATTCACCTGTCTCAAAGGTATTGTTATTGTTAAGAAATCGAAAACATCTAAAATGTCGAAGAATACATCGCAACTAAAAGCCAAGGTTACAAGATCTTTTGATTCCTCTTTGGTAAAAACGATGCCAGCCAACTACATAAATGAAACGCTGCAAATTACTACACAATGGTTCATTATTTTTCTATATAGATCACTCGTCTGCGAAGCCACCAACCTTCCAACAAGAAGAAAAACATCGATCGCAAAGAAATCAGCTAAAATTTGAACGGAGATTAGGCCTCTTTTGCGATTCACACTCGTGTTTCTGATTTATCCACGTACGTCCAACCCTTAAATTTTTGTAGGGAGCGAACGGTTTGTCCTACAGAGCTCCTCTTGGTCTCAAAAAATTATAAAAATTCGATACTATCTTAAATTGATGGAAAAACAAATCACAACAATTACAACAAATTTTTTGTGTTATGAATTTTCGAATTTTCAACCCTTATTTTTCAACCCTTAGAAGTGACCTACATCAACCAAAAGCTTCGGGGCACAACTAGACCCCGAATGGAGCCTACATACCAAATTTCATCAAAATCGGTCAATGCTAAGTGGCAAAAGTGCCGCGTATTGCGGACGGCCAAATTTTTATTCGATTTTTGGATTTTACGTACCTTGAAACGTAAATCAACAAATTTTGAGGGGGGGGGGGGGGTAAAAAAACGTCTGCCAAGTTGGGTGGGCAGTATAGCTTCCTCACTCATTGTAACATGGACGTACAGAATCAGTTGGCGAAAAAGTTATGATTCAAAGAGTTATTGAATACCAAAATATTGGCGATAATATGCGGGATAGGGTTGCAGGTATTAATGTTTATAATATTTTTATAATTTTTATAAGGTATTATAGTTTATAATATTTTGTATTTTCAACGTAGAATTTTATTTAGCGGTCCACCGTCTAGGACCTAAACCACACAATCCCTGAAAATTTCATCGAAATTGGTTGAATAGTTGCGGAGTTTTGGTTGTAACAATAAATTTAAAGTTCGCGCATGCGCAGTGGCTATTGCTTGACCAATTTGATTGAAACTTATAGGGTGTCTCTTAGAAGTTAGTCCCTAACTAACCTCCAAATTTGAGCAAAATCGGTTCATTAGAATCCGAGAAACCGAGGTTCCAGGAAATTCACGTTTGCGCATGCGCACTCGCTCCTATTGGTCCGAAGGTGCTGAAATTGATAGGGGACCGTCTAGGACCTAACCCGCACAATCCCTGAAAATTTCATCAAAATCGGACCACAGGTTAGTATAGTTTTGCCCGGGACAAGGATTGACCACAGACAGACAGACCGACAGACAGACAGACCGACAGACAGACAGACAGACCGACAGACAGACAGACAGACCGACAGACAGACAGACCGACAGACAGACACGGAACCAAAATTGTTCGGGAAGCTCTAAAACGCAAAAAGCAAGTGGAAATTTTGATTTTGGAGGACTTTTTTTTTCACTTCTTTCACGAATACAAAGCTTCCCTAACCTTCGGTAGTGAGGAAGCAAAAAAATTTCTTGGTCGATTCCAAAGGTTCATTATTGAAAATAATAAACCAAAATCCGCTAAATTTTTTAAATCGGAGGTATATTTCAGCTTCATCCATAATTACAGCTGTTTTGGCTGTATGTAATAAAGGGCTTTTCAACTAGCTTTTCAACTTCGTGGGATGAAAACTAACGGCGATACATTTCCCTAGAAACGGGTCGGTTGTAAGCAAAAATCATTGCAAAATCCCGCGCTACTTTCGTTCCACGATTTCGTCACGTTTTGTCCAGTTAGGTGATGGCTAAAGCATGTTCCATGCTAATAGCGTGGAGATAAAAAGTCATGTAAATATATACTTTTAGTAAAAATTAGAACACCACTAATCGATCTCTTATCAAATTTTTATCCATTTGCACATTTGCAAACACAGGAGGGATATGGTAGCACAAGAAGGAAGAAAGTAAGGGAGAAGAAAACACGAGGGGACAAAAAAATGCCAAGTGGGTGTAGCACATTGCTTCCACGTACCCATAACCTGATTGTATGGATGATCCGACGCTAATCTCAATACATCAATTCCCATTATTTACTTTGCACTTTCCTCATTGGGGACCTTTTACACACTAACCCACACAATCCCTGAAAATGTCATTGGATTGGATTATAACTTCACATGGTTTTGCCCTTTACAAGGGTTTCTTGACAGACAGACAGTCACAAAATAAATATTTAAAAAATTTTGCAAAATTGTTCAAATTGTAAAAAAAATTTTCAAGAATGTTTAAAATGTAAAATACAAAGTTGTTCAAGAATGTTTAAAATTTGAAATAAACCAAAAATTGTTCAAGAATGTTTAAAATGTAATTTTAAAAATTCTTGATTGTAATAATTGTGAATTTTGATTTTGGAGTAAATTTTATTTTAACCTTGAAAAGTGAGAACAATGCTTCCGCCACCTTGGCAGAAAGAAAAGAAGGGAGCGAAAAACTAAAAAAATGAAGACAACAAAGAAAGAAACAAAAATCGAAGAAAATATAGGAAAAACGCTGCAAATTATTACACAATGGTTTATTATTTTTCTATATAGATCACTCGTCTACAAAATCACCAACCATCCAATATGAAGAGATGAAAAAAAAACACCAACCATCGATCGCATTTCGGTCAGCTCTAATTTGAACGGAGATTAGGCCTCTTTTGCGATTCACACTCGTGTTTTGATTTATATATATATATATTTCAATATAAACCCTTAAATTTTCGTAGGGAGCGAACGGTTTGTCCTACAGAGCTCCGCGTGGTCTCAAAAAATTCTAAAAATTCTATAGAATCTTAAATTGAAGGAAAAACAATACCTTTATATCAAAATTTTTTGAGTTAGGGCATTTTCAAAATTTCAAAATTGATTTTGGAACCCTTAGAAGTGACCTACATCAACCAAAAGCTTCGGGGCACAACTAGACCCCAAATGGAACCTACATACCAAATTTCATCAAAATCGGTCAATGCTAAGTGGCAAAAGTGCCGCGTACGGCGGACGGCGTACGGCGGACGGACGGCCAAATTTTTATTCGATTTTTGGATTCTACGTACCTTGAAACGTAAACCATCAAATTTTGAGGGGGTGTTAAAAAAATTTTTTTCTTGGTCGATTCCAAAGGTTCATTATTGAAAATAATAAACCAAAACGAAGATAAAAGAAGTGAACAAAGGCAAAAATGAATGGTGGTGCTCTAATTTTGAGCAGGAGAATAAAGATATTACTATTGACAGGTATTTTGTCTTTTTATGTAGTACCTAGTAGTTGGTGGCTTACCTAGGAAGCCATTTCATGCTTATAGATAATGTTATCAAGGAAAAAATCCTGGAGATATTCCCTGGGTTTGCCCATCACTGGATAAGAAACCTTACCTTTTCCAAGATCGAACCATATTTTCCCGGCTTCACGTTTACCGTCTGTGTTTGGACGAGATGACAGATAATGACCCAGATACGGGCACAACAGCTAATCTTGTTTTTCCCGACGAATGGAGAAGAAATGAGAATTTTTTCCATCGGTCGTGACGTCACATTGAGGACGTCTGGAGGTTGTGTGCCACCTCTCATATCTAACTACGACACCCACTCCTACATTTCCAGTACAGTCCGTCATAAAAACATCCTCTTCTCTTTAATTCTCTTTTTATTCGTTAAACATTACGAAACTGTGCCAAGAACTGGATAACCGTAATGTCACGTGGATTAGCGAGTGCCGCTTGTGAAAATACAACACGATTGTAAACAAGTTGTTTACTATAGTTAACAATTTTGTTTTTCAACGCTAACTGGCAATATTATGGTCCTTCATTTCGTCAAGATCGAAAAAACCCCTATCCCCTCCTATCGATTATAAATAACCTAGCTTGGTCAGACGCTTATCGTTTATGGTAAACATGAGTAAACATAATAGTAATTGCTCTTCTATTAATACACAACAGCAAGTAGTGCAATAGCTAGGTACTTTCACGAAGAACCTTTCATTTCAACCGTATCATTTGACACCACAAAATGATCACCGCAAAACGGCTAATGCAAGTAAAGTGTCTTTCATTTTGGTTTATTATTTTCAATAATGAACCTTTGGAATCGACCAAGAAAAAAACAATTTTAACACCCCTTCAAAATTTGATGGTTTACGTTTCAAGGTACGTAGAATCCAAAAATCGAATAAAAATTTGGCCGTCCGTCCGCCGTACGCGGCACTTTTGCCACTTAGCATTGATGATTTTGATGAAATTTGGTATGTAGGCTCCATTTGGGGTCTAGTTGTGCCCCGAAGCTTTTGGTTGATGTAGGTCACTTCTAAGGGTTCCAAAATCAATTTTGAAATTTTGAAAACGCCCTAACTCAAAACATTTTGATATAAAGGTATTGTTTTTCCTTCAATTTTGGATTCTATAGAATTTTTTGAGACCACCCGGAGCTCTGTAGGACAAACCGTTCGCTCCCTACAAAAATTTAAGGGTTTATATTGAAATATATATATGTATACAGGGTGTTTCACGAAAAGGTTACACCCCCCTTCATTTTCGCAAAATACAGCGTAAAAAATTCCGGCCAACGCAATTCTTCATGATTTTTTGTGAGGATTTCAGGAAAAATACTTTTGCGCAAAAAAGTTGCGCGCAATCGTGCGCAGTGGACACTAACTTCATTTTTTCAAATGGAACCCCCTCTTTTTTATTACAGATTCGGATTTTACGTAAAATTTCATGAAAAATTCATACCCGAACCGATTTTTTTATTGCGCGCAACCTGGCTTTTTGAACGCTCTAAGATGCGCAACTCCACAATTGCACAAAAATTAGGTTTTGGAAAACCCTAAGTGTGGCACATCTTTTTTCGTCATTTTTTGACGCTGAATCACATAGTGTCATCCGTTTTTCAATTTGACTAATTGAAATTTGGAATTTTTCTAAATGGCGGCCAAAAATTCGGTTGTTATTATTGAAAAAATTGCTCTTTTTAAATCGTTATGAGTTTTTAGGCAAATTTATTGAGTTCAAGCATGATCATGCTATCAGTTTTTATTTTTAAATCCACCGTGCCCGTGGTTCACAAGGAGGCTAGAAAATAAAAAATAAACATGATTTTGACCACAAAACTGATGTTTTCGTTGAAGAGATGTTAATTTTTTCTCTTGAAATCTTGGTCTTCCTCAAAACGGATGACACCCTGTGATTCAGCGTCAAAAAATGATGAAAAAACATGTGCCACACTAAGGGTTTTCCAAAACCTAATTTTTGCGTAGTTGTGAAGTTGCGCAACTTAGAGCGTTCAAAAAGCCAGGTTGCGCGCAATAAAACAAATCGATTCGGGTATGAATTTTTCATAAAATTTGACGTAGAATCCGAATCTGCAATAAAAAAGGGTGTTCCATTTGAAAAAATGAAGTTAGTGTCAATTGCGCACGATTGCGCGCAACTTTTGCGCAAAAGTATTTTTCATGAGATCCTCACAAAAAATCATGAAGAATTAGAGATGGGTCGCTCATTAAAGATCCGGCTCTTCGAGCCGGGTCTTTCAGAAGAGCGAGTGAACCATGGGTCAGTAAAAAAGAACCGCGGCTCTTCGGATCTTTTGAGCTCAGTGTTGGTAGTGTTCGGTGAAGATCGGTTCTTCAAAAGAGCGAGTGAACTGCGGATCAGTAAAAATGACAAATGAATCGCGGTTCTTCGATCTTTGGATCTCTTGAGATCCAGTAAAATAAATGAACGGCGGCTCTTCGTTCTTCGGTTGTTTTGATATCGGCAGTGTTCGGGAAAATTAGGACCTCCTTTTCGTCAGCTGTTGTCAACCCGTACGATAATTCCGAGGGAAAATACGATATAAGTCGATCAAACAAGTCGATACAATTTTGCGGAATTGTATCGTACCACCACATGCATTATTGTATTTTCGGTCGTAAACTTTACCGTATTTTTCCAGTGTTTTCTGTGACCCACTTTCTGATTCTTTCCGTTGTTTTTTCTCCCTGTTTGATTTTTACATCATGATTTTTTGTGAGGAGCTTTCTGATTCAAGTTCAAATGGCAAGCAAAAGCACAGCCTTATCTTACCAATATTATCGATATTGAAGCTAACGTACTTATTGGTTCGTTTATTCTCTTTCACCTTGGTTACCTTAATTTTCTTTGTTGAATAACACGATATAACATCAAATTGTTATATTATAAAAATGTTATACCTACTAAGAAATTTTTTTTTAAATTGTGGTTTATCATTAGAGGCATAAAAAAGCAGATTTCTTATAAATAAATATTTTACCAAACAAACTGTATTTTCAAGTCTTACTTATTCATTGCTTTAATCGTGTTCATTTATTAATTTTCCTTGATTTTTGAAGGATTTGTTGAGCATCTTTATTGAACAACAGCGCTTTTTGGGTTATTGTTTTCAATAATGAACCATTGGAATCGAGCAACAGAGAAATTATTCCCTCTCGCCCTCAAAATTTCATGGCTTAGGATTCAAGGTAGTGTAGATAGGGGTGTGTCGGTCCAGGCATTTCCCTGGAACGGTTCCAACGGTTACGGTGACAAAGATGTAACCGTTCCAAATTACCGGTACAGTTCCATTACCGATACAGGCGATCAAATCCCACTCACATGGCATGGATGAAGCAGGCAGTCAAATCCCTATCGTCCTTCTTCCATGCTTATGATCTCAACTTGCAATACAATAGCATCATTTTCCTTGACAATTCGCTAAAAGGAAGGAATTTGAACAAGTGTTACAAAAGAGGCAATTTATTATAACTAATAGTTACCAAACAATTCAAGGAAAGAATTATGACGTTGCAGAGAACTTAACATGACAATAATAAATTAATAAAACTGGAGACAACTTCCATGCTAACCTGTCCAGAAGAAAACTTCCCGCTCAAGAGCCATTCCATGAACCATTCTCAGTCCATGGAAGTAGTAAGGGCGCTTCCAGGTACAACATGGAACAGAACTGAGAACAAGATCCATGCTTACCGGTCCAGAGCCATTGAACCATTCTCTGTGATATCTTATCGGTCCGGTTACATCCTTACCGGTCCAGTTCCATCCTCACCAATCAGAATGATCAGATTGATGAGATGATTGATCAGATCATTCTGATTGGTGAGGATGGAACTGGACCGATAGAAAAGATTCTCTTCCCGGTCCAGAGCCATCTTAAGATATCTTATCAGTCCGTGGAACTGGACCGGTAAGGGTCGAGTTTTTGTCACTGCGTGGAACCGTTCCAACCTGATACTCGGTTCCACAGTCCCGGTACAGCTGTACCGACACACCTCTAAGTGTAGAATCCAATAATCAAATAAACATTTCCGGGCAGAACTAAAATAAACCGTTGTGTAACAATTTGTAGCGTTTTTCATCGTATTTTCATCTCTACAATAAATACGAGCTCAAAAGAGCCAAAAAGAGCCACTGATCCGTCGAAAAGATCCGGATCTTTTGAATGAGCGGAGCGCTCAGAGCCGTTCTTCTTGGTGAACCGTTTTGCCCATCTCTATGAAGAATTGCGTTGATTGGAATTTTTTACGCTGTATTTTGCGGAAATGAAGGGGGGTGTAACCTTTTCGTGAAACACCCTGTATATACAGGGTGTCACCCCAACTCGAGGACCAAACTTCAAGGATCGATTCTACAACTAATTTGCAAACGTTTTTGTCTCTTGACATTTTTTTTAAACGCTTTAAAATTATACTTTTTTCACTTTTAAGATTTTGTTCGTGTTTTCGACCTTGAGCCATTAAAACGGCCATAACTCCCTCAATTTACTGGATAAACTCAAATATGAGTATACCGATGGAAAGAACGTTAAATTTCCTATCAGTTCATCAGGACACAAAAGCTTTTTAAGCCTTTCGTATAGGGGAATAAATTGGTCAAAGTCAGAAATTTAAAACTTTCTCGAAAATCACCATTTTTCAGGCTGACTCATCTTATGTAATAAACAGCCGTATCGGCGGGCACTCAACGGAAAAAACTTGCCCAGAATCTCAGCTTTCCAACGGTCTATCAATTTTTCTTTTTAACATTCAAATTAGAAGAGTAAATGAAGTTTGAATGCCCGAAAACGTGTGTTTTACAAGCAAATCCAGTGTTTTAAGCGGTTTCTGGTCCCCCTCGACCTCAAGATGGCTTGACGATTTTGGTGTCATTTCCTATGTAATTTTCTACGCTGAATCAAATAGTGATACTTCCGAATGGTTCCGACTGCTAGAAAGTGGATTTTTTGAAGAAAACCTTCGTTTTTCGTACATAAAATACGCATTATTCTTAAATGTGGTAGTGAGCATGAAGTAACACCTTTGAACTCAACAAAAACTTCAATCAACTAGAAATTCGGTGTTTTTATTGAGTTCAAAGGTGTTACTTCATGCTCATTACCACATTTACGAATAATGCGTATTTTATGTACGAAAAACGAAGGTTTTCTTCAAAAAATCCACTTTCTAGCAGTCGGAACCATTCGGAAGTATCAATATTTGATTCAGCGTAGAAAATTACATAGGAAATGACACCAAAATAGTCAAGCCATCTTGAGGTCGAGGGGGACCAGAAACCACTTAAAACACTGGATTTCATCAGAGTATCAAAATTAGCATGGAGAGGGGGCGCGTGGGGGGGGGAGGATAATGTTCAGAAAATACCCGATTTTTCAATATTTCGGTTCCTTTATAGCTTACCTACTAGTTGTACCCAAGCTTTGAAATTGAGGAAAAATTCTCAATATGTAACTCCGGATTTTCATGAATTATTTTGCCACCATGGTGCCAGGACACCATAAACCGCTTATTTCTTGGGTTTTTGTTTGTTTCACCTTGAATACGGATGTGAACTTCGACAGACTGCCAACCAAAACTAATAGATGATAGTTCGACGTTCCGACGTATTTCCGCTGTGGTGTCAGACTGGCAAAATTGGTGGTGGTGGCGGGGGGGGGGGGGGGGGGGCTCGAATTCCTATGTTGGGTATCGCAGATCATGATTTTAAAATGCTCTTTAAATTCGAGGCTCTTATGCCGCTAGAAATGTTATGGTGGTTGAGGGTGAGGGGGGAGACCACTATTTCTTGCCTAAAATACCAAATAAATTACATCGAGTGAAACACTTTTTGGTTTATTATTTTCGATAATGAACCTTTGGAATCGACCAAGAAAAAAACATTTTAACACCCCCTCAAAATTTGATCGTTTACGTTTCAAGGTACGTAGAATCCAAAAATCGAATAAAACGCTGCAAATTATTACACAATGGTTTATTATTTTTCTATATAGATCACTCGTCTACAAAATCACCAACCATCCAATATGAAAGAAAAAAAAAAATCAAAAAAAATTAAGAAAAAAAATCAAAATCACCAACTATTGATTACATTTCGATCAGCTCTAATTTGAACGGAGATTAGGCCTCTTTTGCGATTCACACTCGTGTTTTGATTTATATATATATATATTTCAAAATAAACACTTAAATTTTCGTAGGAAGCGAACAGTATGTCCTACAGAGCTCCGCGTGGTCTCAAAAAATTCTAAAAATTCTATAGAATCTTAAATTGAAGGAAAAACAATACCTTCATATCGAAATTTTTTGAGTTAGGGCGTTTTCAAAATTTCAAAATTGATTTTGGAACCCTTAGAAGTGACCTACCTCAACCAAAAGCTTCGGGGCACAACTAGACCCCAAATGGAGCCTACATACCAAATTTCATCAAAATCGGTCAATGCTAAGTGGCAAAAGTGCCGCGTACGGCGGACGGACGGCCAAATTTTTATTCGATTTTTGGATTCTACGTACCTTGAAACGTAAACCATCAAATTTTGAGGGGTGTTGAAATATTTTAATTTGGCCGTCCGTCCGCCGTACGCGGCACTTTTGCCACTTAGCATTGACCGATTTTGATAAAATTTGGTATGTAGGCTCCATTTGGGGTCTAGTTGTGCCCCGAAGATTTTGGTTGATGTAGGTCACTTCTAAGGGTTCCAAAATCAATTTTGAAATTTCGAAAACGCCCTAACTCAAAAAAATTTGATATAAAGGTAAAACTCTATTTCAATTCAATTTTTAAAAATATGGACCTTAAATTCATTTTTTTTAATGTTTAATGAAATTTACTTTGAAAAAATTTTGGACCCATTGAAACCCTCGAAAATTTGCTAACGCTATGGAGTTTCATCTAGTGGAATCCTGGCCAAACAAAATCAACAATAACTGAGTGGCGGTGTGCATCACAAGGGTTGCCCACGTAGTGTTCTATGAGAAAGTACTTACCTAAAGCGAAGTATTGCCAGCTTTGCATGTGAACTGCCTTATTATCTCAAGTTTCACAGAACCATATTGCCAACTGCACCGAAGAATGGACCCCTCTCCCCTTTCTCATCCATACATTATTCCGCACGGAGAGACATCTGGCTCATAAAACGACGGATTGTCGAAAGATCCGTCAACCCGCATTATGAAGATGAAAAAAAAAAAACTCTCGAAGGGTGTCCATAAGAGCCGCCTTGTACACACTGAGGAGCAGCACCGGTTGGGATGTACCGTACAACCCCCTTTTATGATGAAGACCAGAAGAAAACAACCTTTTTCGATTCAAAGGGTGGGAAATTTGAAGGCATGAAAACATCTCTTGGCTACTTTAATAGCCACTTAATTGACAAAAAAACCCATAGAATATTCCGGTGAAGGGACTTTGCAAAAACCGGTGTGTGAATTGGGTCTTGCATTCAGCCTCTCCTGCTGCCCATCTGAGTTGAGTTCTTTCTTGGTGATCCCCTTCAACCCTGATGTCCTTTCAGAAACACGGGATCTTGAAATAACAAACACGCGTGCAGCAAGTCAACAGTTCACACAAACTTGTTGGTAGATAGGTAGGAACCTGGCAGGTTTTGCCGTCTCGAATGCAGGTAATAGAAAGAGGGTTTCATCACTTTTCACGTTCCATTCGTTTTTTCGAATGACATTTGGGGTGTTCGAAGGCAATTTACTGTAGAACGTTCAATAAAAACGTCTGCCAAGTGGGTGTGGTACATAGCTTCCTCATATCCATAACCCGATTCTATAGATGATCCGATGCATAATAGTTAATCTCAAAACATCAATCTCTAAGTATCTTCCACTACCCTCATAGGGGGCCATCTACACGCTAATCTGAAGAATCCTGAGAAGTTTCGTCGAAACCGGATGGGAAATGTAGAAGTTGTATTTTATTAAATAAAATAATAATAAAATACTATGGAAAATATTATATAAAATACCTTTTGAACTATGGAAAAGACTGGAATACTTCATGAACAATTCCTTTATTTCAATTGGTTGTTCGAAATTCTTCTCGTCAACAATAGCTCCCTTCATTACACAAATTTCTGCCCCAACAGGCAGAGGTAGGTTGAATTTCAAAACCCATTTCAACCCAAAAAGCGGGACATCATGTTTTTCAATAACTATAACTGGTAACACTAGCTTCGATCCAAAAGCTTCGACAAGTACTGTTCGTATTCCCAACGTTTCCACTTCTAAATTCGTATAATATACGAATATAATAGCATATTATGCTCTATTAGGTTCGGATACGGATCTAACTTGGGCTGCCCTATACGTTCCCAGACTCGCCTGCTGATTACGGATTGATATGCCCCTGAGTCATACAACATTTTTATCCGTTTTCCATTTACAACCACATTGAGCATTACCTTATTTCCTTTTGCGAGTTGCCGACAACCCAAGTCTGACTTCTCATCGGTATCAGATTCCGTTTCATTAAGGATTCCAGAGTGTTCCTCCATACAATTAGTCTTTCTTCTTCCGAAACGATCATCAGTTTTCCCTTTCTTCCAGCCTTCACACAAGATACATTTGCGCCCTTCTGCTGGACAGACCTCCCTGTCCGCATGTTTTTTCCATCCGGACTTCGTACACTTACTCTTCAGAATTTCTGCAGTCTTAAAGCGATCCTCATTTCCCCGAGCCGTTCTCCTGAACCTGTCGCTGTTCTCTTTAAGCCCATTTGGGTTAGGTTCAATTTTGTTCACCATTTCTACCCCAATACCGGCGAGTTGATCCAACCTTTTCTTAGCAGTGAACCCTTGTTCCAATTGGTTGGCTAAAGCTTCCACTTGAGCCAGAGTGTGAGTATTTCCTGGAAATGCCTTCAACAGTTCGTACTGCCAATCAGAGTCGTTGATTCCGACTATAATTTGATCTCGGACTCGCTCCGTCAAAGAATTTCCGTAGTCACACTTCCGTGCAAGTGCTCTGAGATCATTGATGAAGTGTCTTATTCTTTCTTTTTGTCCCCTCTTCCTCATGGTAAACGCCACCCTCTCTGTTGTGATACTGTGAGCCTCGTCATAAAATTGGCTAATGGTCCCAAGAAGCTCCAGATACGTGCACTCACGTAAATTGCGTGGCCTGAAATGGTCCAAGAGCAATCTGAAAGTTTTTGGACCCACCTTTCGTAGAATTGCATCCCGACGCTCTTCGTCATCTATGATATTCGCCGCCTCTAACTCTAATTCAAAGTAAGGTAGATAATACTCCCAATTCTCACTTTCTGGATCAAATGGCCGAACTTTCAACTCTATCAAGTTGTTCCGCCGCACATCTGCAGCAACCGAAGTCGCATCCTCTTGAGAGTTGCACCGCCTCTCATTTCTCCTTGTCCTCGGCATTTTTTTCGCGTGAATTCGTCAAAATCGTCGCCAGATGAAATAACGTGGCAAGATCAAGATATAGAATAATATATTTCCCGTAAACTACAACATAACTACGGAGTTACCACCTGTTGGTAACAATGGGGACTCCACCGTAGTTGACGTTACTACAGTTATGGGTGCAGCAACTATTATTAGTCTGAGGGATTTTCATAGGGGACCACCCTAATCTGAACAATCCAAGAAAATTGCATCAAATTCGGATGAAAAATGTAAGTGTTATGGCTGTTACAAGGATTTTACGTTTGCGCATGCGCAGAAACGACTGTCAATTTTAAGACCTTGATTTTCATTGGGGATCACTTGCAACCTAATCCGCATAATCCCTGAAAATGTCGTCGAAATCGAGTAGAAAATGTGGATGTTATGGCTGTGGCAAGGAATTCACGTTTGCGCATGCGCAGTGGCTACTATCAGTCCCAGGGTATTGATTTTAACAAACTACCACCTACACGCCCACCAGCACGATCCTTGAAAATTTCATCGAAATCGGACAATAACTTCGTATAGGATTGTCGGTTACAAGGATTTCATGACGGACACACAGACAGACAGACAGACACGGAACCAAATTTGTTCAGGAAGGTCTGAAACGTAAAATGCGAGTGGAAATTTCGATTTTGGAGAACTTTTTCTTTTCAACCTTGAAAATTGAAGCTTTTCCGCTTCCTTGGTAGACTCGGAAGCAACAACTATAAAATATTGGATGAATAAGTATAGCAATTGCATTGGAATACGGCTCCGATTCCATCGATCTTGAAAACGCTGCGAATTATTAGGTACACAACGGTTTATTATTTTCCTGTACGGATCACCCGTCCGCGAAGAACACGGCTTTCCAACCCTACAAGTTGGTGCCAAATTGAACCTAGTGAGAAAGCTATGACTGGTTGACTTTATATTTGCGCACGTGCAGTTCATGGGGGACTTTCCAGCGCACAGCCCACCTACACTAATAAAACAATTCTTGGAACCCGAATTTTCTGTAAGTTAGTTTGTGAAACGAAATCACTCAGAATTTCCTTGGTGCAAATTTTTAAAAAGGTAGGGCACCCATGTATTATTTATCCATTCTTGGTACCTACCAACTCTCGTTTTGCTACAGAGACTTCATCGTAGTGGAAAGCGGGCTTTGGAGGTATTTTTAGTATGTTTGAGAGAAGAAGCAGGCCTCTCAAGTCACTAATACGGGAAAAGACATCTGGAGAATAACAGGCTGGCCACAGGCTTCTCCAAACCCTTCTAAATCCCGAAGAGCCGAGAAATTTGAAACGGATCGAGCGATTTCATCTTGTTTGTTGAACTGGGAAGAAAATTATGCTTTGTGTTTTTTACATGAAGCATTATGAATTGCTGCAACACAATCGAATCAACTAAAATCAATTACTAAAAAATTACTATACAGACAGTACAAACGTTTTTAAAAGTAATAATTTAAGAAATAAAAAATTTCCATAACCTACAGGAATTGTGACAAAAAATTAAAATATTGTGAGCTCTCGCTCTCTGGGCCCAATTCCCAGTGAAGCGGGAGCTGGGCACCATTAGCCCCCTTCGGTCAGCCTCGTAGGTGACGTCATCAGCTCAGGTGGAAGCAAGCCACTCGACGCCGAACGCCACCCCGCGCGTCCCTCCCCCCTCAGCTGGGAGGGACCCAACGGTCTCTCCCCCACTCAACCAGCCGTCCCCACTACCATCTTCAGGCGGGGCGGAGGGGGGAGGACTCCACCTGAGCTCCCCGCCAACGACGATCGCCTCATTCCCAGTCCAGCAGCGTTCAAAGTCAGTCGAAAGAGAGTTCGCCCCATCCTGACGAATATTCCTCCCGTACCCCCCCCCCTATATCGCCACGATCGCCACGACTCCGCGCTCCGATCGTCACGAATCTTCAAATCGCCACACCCAGCTTGAGGATACCTCCGGGCCCGACAGTGAGTGTTGAAACCTTTAGCATACATATATTGGCCAATTATTTATGCAACTGTGCTAGAGTAAGAGTAAAGAGACATTAGTAAATTTGAGAACATTAGTAAAATTGAGAACATTGAGTAAATTTGAGAACATTGAATAACTTTGAGACTTTGAGTAAATTGGAACATTGAAACATACTATAACAGATACTTACCTGATTTTTGGATTGATGACCTATGCTTGGAAATTGATAAACGAATTTGGAAACTTGAATGTACTTTGATAAAACTGGAAACATACTATATTTTTGTAATACGTTTGAAAGCCTTCAGCTCTAATCGCCACACTTGTGGGGAAGTCATTCGCCGTTCCTAATTTCTAATAAATCCACCTGCTAGTTGTACTTTGTAGTTCTTCTTCTGAGTATACCTGGTTCAGTAAAAGGTTAGAGGAGAGTGCAACGACACCCCTCAATTGGTATTAGGTCCCTTCAGGACAACCGTCATCCCCTCCGGCCTAAGGACACACTTGTGTACCTGTTTTATCTTTATTTCGCCCTTCAGGCTTTCAAGTTTTGCTGTACGACGATCGCCACGCAGTCGCCGACGTCGCCACGCTTTGTCGCCACAGGTAAATATCATTTGCTACCATTTTAAATTCTAAGTGTTTTTCGATATTTTATTTCAGCCAAATTAACGTCAAATCAAAACCCCCGAACTCGTGTGCAAACGTTTGGTGCTCGTGTTCGTTGATTTTTATCAACCAACACGACCCCCAAACGCCCATCACCGCTTGTTGGCTTCATTTTAAATTCAGCTGCCATCAAGCGTGGGGCCAAAAGGCTTACAAAATTGGTGGCAGCGGTTTGGATTGCAATACCCTCTTGTCTCCCCAACTTGGTTCACCGTAAAAGGTGTATAAAGTTGTGGCGACACGCGGGATTGTTGTGAGTTCGCCTCACACGAATCCACACAAAAAAATAGTAGGTCTTGTTTCGCCACGAGTTCTAAAAATTTAAAAGTAGAGTCTATCGAAAACACAAAAACTGACCAGGTATACAATTAGGTAGGATGTGCATCCGTTTATTGTATTCCTAGGAAAAGTGACGCAACGCAGCCTCCTATATTTTTTGATCGCCATAATCGCCACGAGAAGCTGATTTTCTCAATAGACCTAACTACTACCGACACACAACTGAACACACGCGTACAGATTTCCTTTTGCCTAAGTGGTAGTCCACATAAGTCGACACACTCATCCTCAATACCTCTTCAACCGACACGATGTCTTTAAATTTGTCGGGAGCTAGTGATAGGGGAGAAGGTACACACTCCTCCGCCGGCACAGAGGCTGTTGAAATCATGACACAAACGATGAGGGAGATGAACGTGCTCCTTCAACGTTACAATACAGCGACACACGAGGGTGAGAGAGGGGACATACCGCGCTCGGTATTCCTTGAACTCGAACCATGGGACCCCGACACACCAGGTGCACTCAGTGTAGTTTCATTTTTTGCGAATTTTGATCTAGTGACCGCGGGCCTAACCTCACAACAACGGTATCGGCTACTTCGTACCAAAGCACGCGGGATAGCCAAACAATTCCTAATCGATCGCGATGACGCCGTTGACGTGGATAACGTTTATGAAATCGTCCGTGAAGACATGTTGCGATGGTTCCAGAAAGAAAATCCGCAGCATGCCGCAGCATTATTGTGGACGGTTAAACGCAACACAACCGAAACGCTCCGTCAATTCGCCGATCGCGTGCGCGGGATAGCAAGATGTGCCGTCATGGAAGAGGGGACGCGCCTACGCCGCCACGAACGCAACGAATGGGTTGAAAAGAAGACAAAGGACGCCTTCATTCGCGGCGTCGGTAAGAACATGAGTGCCCTATTGATAACCAACCGACCACGAAATATTCAAGATGCGTTGAGTAAAGCAGAAGAACTTGAAGAGACCCTTGATGATACCACCGACATAGAGGAAAGATGGGACCTCGCGGCCGTCACGAACGACCGTCGATGTTATAGCTGCGGAAGCCACGACCATTTCGCAGCACGATGCCCTCGGAAAGATGACCATACACCACGACACAATCGCCACAAAGAAGAGGACTATCGCCGGGAGAAGCCAAGCGAGCCACGAAACGAGGAGAAGCCAAGCCCGCGCTATCCTTGTATGTTTTGTGCCGACCGCGCGCATTTCCCCGTGAATTGCCCATTTAGTCCGCAGAAGACCATTTTTTGCGACTTTTGTGGTATGAGAGAACACCTAGAGGCCGATTGTTATAAGAAGAAGCGTTTACTCCCTGTTTTGCAACCAATAGCGGCTCCCGCACACACGATGGAGATAGCTCGGTACAAGAAGCCCGCAGAAGAGGACCACATCCCCGCAGTTGAAGCCCCGATGTCACGCACCCTGAAAATTACCGTAGGTTTGGGCCCCGAGGAAAGAGACATGATTGTCGACACGGGCGCCGCACTTTCGGTTCTATCTACTCCCGTCAAGGGAATAAAATTGTACCCGACACGAGCGGTCGCGTGGGGCGCGGATGGGATGCCCTTGCATTTCTCGGGGGAACAACATCTAGTAACACGTATCGGTGGTTGCACGTTCGAGCATACCTTTTTGGTGTTCGCACGTAAATGCGCCACACTCGATTTGTTGGGATTAGATGTGCTAAGAAGAGTACCGATTACTTTCACCACGGGACCGAATATGAAGTACCACACACCGGAAGGGAAAATAAGACCTTTTACGCCCGTCGAGATGCTAGATGAGCCGTACAGTGTGGGTGTGGTGTTGCGGCCGGAGGGGCGGGAAACCGGGTTGCTTGATGATCGTATTCACAATCGCGACACAAGCACACCTCTCCCTAGTACCCTTTCGGCGGCAACAGCCACACTCAACGTCGTAGAACGCGATACCTCTGTTCTCGACACACGTACCGGCGCGACGAGCACACCTACGACCTCCGCTAACAACAGCAGCGGATCCGGTGGAATGAAATTTTGGAGTAGACACTTCCGAGGAGTCACCACACCAATCGACACACCCGCCGATTTGTACGATCATGCGACTCGCCACGAAAAATTGGATTCGGTTTCCGCACCGAACGAGGAGGAACACGATACGGAAGAAGCCAGAAGAGTCCGTTTCGAGATACCGGGAGTAGTACGCGATGCAGAACGCGTCGCCACGCCGCTACCGACCGTCCACCCACGTTCCGGTACGAGTTCCGATACATTTGAAGATTCATCTCTTGATCAGTACATCGACGCGGCCGTTGATCGAGCGGTACGCACCATCGACGAGTCCACCGCCACAGTAAACCATCTGACCGCCACGACACCCGATTTATTTGTAAATAGGGTCGTCGACACACCATATCGGCACACCAACGCCACAAGTAACACAGATGTCGGCACACCAAATCGGCACACCGACACCATGATGAATGAGATCATCGGCACACCGATTCGGCATACCATCGCCACACCAGATGTGGTCATCGCCACACCGAACGCGGTCGTCGCCACACCCGAGCGACACACAAATACCAATGTCGCCATGGTCGTCGCCACACCCGATATGGTCGTCGCCACACCAAATGAGCATACCATCGCCACATTCGACACGGCCCTCGCCACACCTGAAAATAAAAATGAAATTAAATTTTCGGAAATTTCAACAACCTCCCAGATTGAACCTGCAATTGATCAACATCTTGATATGATATTACGCGAGATGAACCCACCCGAGCGAAAACGCCCAAGAAACGATCCACCCATTGTTCAAAACGATGAAAAAGAGGGCGTGATTAATTCTCTTCAAGAAACGTCGGATGAGGAAGAATGGGGAGAAGTTCCGACCGATCAATGGGATCCGCCTTTACCACAATTTGAGACCGTCCTTGAACAAAAATTGCAACATTTAACTACACCGGACGCTGAGCCAACGAAGGAGTTGTTGAATACTTACCGGGACTTGTTTAAGCCACCGACGGGGGCGGGATGCAACCTCAACGTGTCCCACGAGATTATTCTCACCCAACCTACCGTAACTCAACAAAAACCTTACCCCGTTCCTCACGCGCTCCGGGAGGTAGTCGAAACGCAGATCAAGGATATGTTGGAATCCGGAGTGATTAGCCCATCTACCAGCCCGTGGTGCGCGCCCGTCTTATTAGTAAAAAAGAAGACGCCGCCGGGGGAAAAGCAGCTTTGGAGATTCTGTACCGACTTTCGTCAATTGAACAAGATAACCAAAGGAGACGCTTACCCCCTCCCACGTTTGCAGGAGACGCTCGCCATGCTCGGACAATGTAAATGGTTTTCAACAATCGATCTCATCGCGGGTTACCATCAGATCCCGGTCCACGCTGACTCCAAAGAAAAAACTGCTTTTTCGGTCCTCGGAAGACATTTCCATTACGAGAAGATGCCCTTCGGGCTAAAAAACGCTCCCGCCACGTTTCAGCGCGTAATGAATGATGCCTTGGACGGAATTCTGGGAAACAATTGTCTTGTATATTTGGATGATGTAATTGTTTTCTCAGCCACACGAGAAGAGCATCTTGAGAAACTCGCACAAGTTTTCGATCGATTGTCCGAGGCTCGACTTCAAGTCAACCTCGCGAAGTGCGAATTCCTCAAAAATGAAGTTCGCTTTTTGGGACATCGAATAACGACAGAAGGGATCCTCACTGAGCCGGAAAAGACGAAAGCGATCAAGGAATTTCCCGTACCGACCTCCGTAGTAAAACTTCAGTCCTTTCTAGGCCTCGCCAGTTTCTACCGACGGTTCATTCCGAACTTTTCGGAAATAGTGGTGCCCTTGACCGAGTTGTTGAAAAAAACCCAGCCCTTTGAGTGGACGACCCGACAACAGAAAGCGTTCGATGACCTCAAAGAAAAGTTGACCAGCGAACCCATACTCGCCTATCCTGACCTGACTAAACCGTTTATCCTCGCAACCGATGCATCCGGCTTCGCCTTGGGAGCCGTCCTCTCACAAAGCTTTAATGGGGAAGAGAGGCCCGTGGCGTATGCGAGTCGCCAATTAAACCCGGCCGAAACCAGGTACTCGGTCACCGAACGTGAGCTCCTAGCAGTCGTTTGGGCGGTTCGACACTTCCAGGAATACCTCCTTGGACAGACCTTCGAACTCCAAACCGACCATATGGCCCTCACCGCCGCTATGCACCTCCGTGACCCGACTTCGCGCATCGGACGATGGGTACTCAGATTGGCAGAGTACGACTTCACACCCCGCTACCGACCAGGAACACAAATGGGTCATGCCGACGGATTGAGCCGCGGAGACATAGCTGTAATCACTCTCGAGTTTCCGCGAGAGCTTATGATCGCCGCTCAAGACCTCGACAATTGGATCCAAGCGATCACTTTAGACCGCCACAGAGAGGACCTACGCAAAACGAATGGCGTATGGGAGACACGCGTTCGATACGACGGACAACATGAATGGGTGCCGCTCATTCCCTCCTCACTTCGGGAATGGCTCATCGATTGATGTCACAAAAATGAATGGGCCGGACATCCCGGAGCGGAGGTGACGGAAAAGATAGTACGGAAACTCGGAACTTGGCCTGGGTTAGCTAAAGACGTTCGCGAAAACATACACGATGCGAAACGTGTTCACGACGCAACACCCCGCCCGGTCTCCGTTAATCCAATCCAGAAACCTTTACTTCCAGAGCGCCCCGGACACAATCGTTGGAATTGATTTTGTCGGACCGATTGAGGGAGGAAAAACTACAAAATATCTGATGACGGTCATAGACCATTTTACAAAATATGCGGAAGCGTATGTCACACGGACTGCACCGCCACGGACAGTAGCACGAAACCTTGCAAGAAAAGTATATACCCACTCATGGCGTTCCGGAACGGTTGGTCTCGGACCGCGGAACCGCTTTTTTACGGCCGGATCAACCAGGGCGCGTGTGATCAATGGGGTATCAAGACAGATTTTCACAACGGCGTATCACCCCGAGAGCAACGGCGGTCTGCGAGAGATTTCACCGTACCCTCGCCAATATCATCGCTAAATCTCGAAAAGAACGAAGGATTGGGAGAGCATGTTACCCGTTGCACTCGCGGCTTACCGCGCAACCCCACACAAGAGCACAGGTTCAGCCCGAA
>CM019181.2:53673394-53735003 GCA_009739505.2 Apolygus lucorum | reverse complement strand
AAAATCACCATTTTTCAGGCTGACAATCTTATGTAATAAACAGCCGTATCGGCGGGCACTCACGGAAAAAACTTGCCCAGAATCTCAGCTTTCCAACGGTCTATCAATTTTTCTTTTTAACATTCAAATTAGAGAGTAAATGAAGTTTGAATGCCCGAAAACGTGTGTTTTTACAAGCAAATCCAGTGTTTTAAGCGGTTTCTGGTCCCCCTCGACCTCAAGATGGCTTGACGATTTTGGGTCATTTCCTATGAATTTCTACGCTGAATCAAATAGTGATACTTCCGAATGGTTCCGACTGCTAGAAAAGTGGATTTTTTGAAGAAACACTTCGTTTTTCGTACATAAAATACGCATTATTCTTAAATGTGGTAGTGAGCATGAAGTAACACCTTTGAACTCAACAAAAACTTCAATCAACTAGAAATTCGGTGTTTTTATTGAGTTCAAAGGTGTTACTTCATGCTCATTACACATTTACGAATAATGCGTATTTATGTACGAAAAACGAAGGTTTTCTTCAAAAAATCCACTTTCTAGCAGTCGGAACCATTCGGAAAGTATCAATATTGATTCAGCGTAGAAAATTACATAGAAAATGACACCAAAATAGTCAGCCATCTTGAGGTCGAGGGGACCAGAAACCACTTAAAACACTGGATTTCATCAGAGTATCAAAAATAGCATGAGAGGGGGCGCGTGGGGGGGGGAGGATAATGTTCAGAAATACCCGATTTTTCAATATTTCGTTCCTTTATAGCTTACCTACTAGTTGTACCCAAGCTTTAAATTGAGGAAAAATTCTCAATATGTAACTCCGGATTTTCATGAATTATTTTGCCACCATGGTGCCGGACACCATAAACGCTTATTTCTTGGGTTTTTGTTTGTTCACCTGAATACGGATGTGAACTTCGACAGACTGCCAACCAAAACTAATAGATGATAGTTCGACGTTCCGACGTATTTCCGCTGTGGTGTCAGACTGGCAAAATTGGTGGTGGTGGGCCGGGGGGGGGGGGGGGCTCGAATTCCTATGTTGGGTATCGCAGATCATGATTTTAAAATGCTCTTTAAACGAGGCTCTTATGCCGCTAGAAATGTTTATGGTGGTTGAGGGTGAGGGGGGAGACCACTATTCTGCCTCCAAAATACCAAATAAATTACATCGAGTGAAACACTTTTGGTTTATTATTTTCGATAATGAACCTTTGGAATCGACCAAGAAAAAAACATTTTAACACCCCCTCAAAATTTGATCGTTTACGTTTTCAAGGTACGTAGAATCCAAAAATCGAATAAAACGCTGCAAATTATTACACAATGGTATTATTTTTCTATATAGATCACTCGTCTACAAAATCACCAACCATCCAATATGAAAGAAAAAAAAAAATCAAAAAAAATTAAGAAAAAAAATCAAAATCACCAACTATTGATTACATTTCGATCAGCTCTAATTTGAACGGAGATTAGCCTCTTTGCGATTCACACTCGTGTTTTGATTTATATTATATATATTCAAAATAAACACTTAAATTTTCGTAGGAAGCGAACAGTATGTCCTACAGAGCTCCGCGTGGTCTCAAAAAATTCTAAAAATTCTATAGAATCTAAATTGAAGGAAAAACAATACCTTCATATCGAAATTTTTTGAGTTAGGGCGTTTTCAAAATTTCAAAATTGATTTTGGAACCCTTAGAAGTGACCTACCTCAACCAAAAGCTTCGGGGCACAACTAGACCCCAAATGGAGCCTACATACCAAATTCATCAAAATCGGTCAATGCTAAGTGGCAAAAAGTGCCGCGTACGGCGGACGGACGGCCAAATTTTTATCGATTTTTGGATTCTACGTACCTTGAAACGTAAACCATCAAATTTTGAGGGGTGTTGAAATATTTTAATTTGGCCGTCCGTCCGCCGTACGCGGCACTTTTGCCACTTAGCATTGACCGATTTTGATAAAATTTGGTATGTAGGCTCCATTGGGGTCTAGTTGTGCCCCGAAGATTTTGGTTGATGTAGGTCACTTCTAAGGGTTCCAAAATCAATTTTGAAATTTCGAAAACGCCCTAACTCAAAAAAATTTGATATAAAGGTAAAACTCTATTTCAATTCAATTTTTAAAATAATGGACCTTAAATTCATTTTTTTAAATGTTTAATGAAATTTACTTTGAACAAATTTTGGACCCATTGAAACCCTCGAAAATTTGCTAACGCCATGGAGTTTCATCTAGTGGAATCCTGGCCAAACAAAATCAACAATAACTGAGTGGCGGTGTGCATCACAAGGGTTGCCCACGTAGTGTTCTATGAGAAAGTACCTACTTACCTAAAGCGAAGTATTGCCAGCTTTGCATGTGAACTGCCTTATTATCTCAAGTTTCACAGAACCATATTGCCAACTGCACCGAAGAATGGACCCCTCTCCCCTTTCTCATCCATACATTATTCCGCACGGAGAGACATCTGGCTCATAAAACGACGGATTGTCGAAAGATCCGTCAACCCGCATTATGAAGATGAAAAAAAAAACTCTCGAAGGGTGTCCATAAGAGCCGCCTTGTACACACTGAGGAGCAGCACCGGTTGGGATGTACCGTACAACCCCCTTTTATGATGAAGACCAGAAGAAAACAACCTTTTTCGATTCAAAGGGTGGGAAATTTGAAGGCATGAAAACATCTCTTGGCTACTTTAATAGCCACTTAATTGACAAAAAAAAAACCTATAGAATATTCCGGTGAAGGGACTTTGCAAAAACCGGTGTGTGAATTGGGTCTTGCATTCAGCCTCTCCTGCTGCCCATCTGAGTTGAGTTCTTTCTTGGTGGTGATCCCCTTCAACCCTGATGTCCTTTCAGAAACACGGGATCTTGAAATAACAAACACGCGTGCAGCAAGTCAACTGTTCACACAAACTTGTTGGTAGATAGGTAGGAACCTGGCAGGTTTTGCCGTCTCGAATGCAGGTAATAGAAAGAGGGTTTCATCACTTTTCACGTTCCATTCGTTTTTTCGAATGACATTTGGGGTGTTCGAAGGCAATTTCCTGTAGAACGTTCAATAAAAACGTCTGCCAAGTGGGTGTGACACATAGCTTCCTCGTGTCCATAACCCGATTCTATAGATGATCCGATGCATAATAGTTAATCTCAAAACATCAATCTCTAAGTATCTTCCACTACCCTCATAGGGGGCCATCTACACGCTAATCTGAACAATCCTGAGAAGTTTCGTCGAAACCGGATGGGAAATGTAGAAGTTGTATTTTATTATATAAAATAATGATAAAATACTATGGAAAATATTATATAAAATACCTTTTGAACTATGGAAAAGACTGGAATACTTCATGAACAATTCCTTTATTTCAATTGGTAGTTCGAAATTCTTCTCGTCAACAATAGCTCCCTTCATTACACAAATTTCTGCCCCAACAGGCAGAGGTAGGTTGAATTTCAAAGCCCATTTCAACCCAAAAAGCGGGACATCATGTTTTTTCAATAACTATAACTGGTAACACTAGCTTCGATCCAAAAGCTTCGACAAGTACTGTTCGTATTCCCAACGTTTCCACTTCTAAATTCGTATAATATACGAATATAATAGCATATTTTGCTATTAGGTTCGGATACGGATCTAACTTGGGCTGCCCTATACGTTCCCAGACTCGCCTGCTGATGATTACGGATTGATATGCCCCTGAGTCATACAACATTTTTATCCGTTTTCCATTTACAACCACATTGAGCATTACCTTATTTCCTTTTGCGAGTTGCCGACAACCCAAGTCTGACTTCTCATCGGTATCAGATTCCGTTTCATTAAGGATTCCAGAGTGTTCCTCCATACAATTAGTCTTTCTTCTTCCGAAACGATCATCAGTTTTCCCTTTCTTCCAGCCTTCACACAAGATACATTTGCGCCCTTCTGCTGGACAGACCTCCCTGTCCGCATGTTTTTTCCATCCGCACTTCGTACACTTACTCTTCAGAATTTCTGCAGTCTTAAAGCGATCCTCATTTTCCCGAGCCGTTCTCCTGAACCTGTCGCTGTTCTCTTTAAGCCCATTTGGGTTAGGTTCAATTTTGTTCACCATTTCTACCCCAATACCGGCGAGTTGATCCAACCTTTTCTTAGCAGTGAACCCTTGTTCACTTGGTTGGCTAAAGCTTCCACTTGAGCCAGAGTGTGAGTATTTCCTGGAAATGCCTTCAACAGTTCATACTGCCAATCAGAGTCGTTGATTCCGACTATAATTTGATCTCGGACTCGCTCCGTCAAAGAATTTCCGTAGTCACACTTCCGTGCAAGTGCTCTGAGATCATTGATGAAGTGTCTTATTCTTTCTTTTTGTCCCCTCTTCCTCATGGTAAACGCCACCCTCTCTGTTGTGATACTGTGACCCTCGTCATAAAATTGGCTAATGGTCCCAAGAAGCTCCAGATACGTGCACTCACGTAAATTGCGTGGCCTGAAATGGTCCAAGAGCAATCTGAAAGTTTTTGGACCCACCTTTCGTAGAATTGCATCCCGACGCTCTTCGTCATCTATGATATTCGCCGCCTCTAACTCTAATTCAAAGTAAGGTAGACAATACTCCCAATAATCACTTTCTGGATCAAATAGCCGAACTTTCAACTCTATCAAGTTGTTCCGCCGCACATCTGCAGCAACCGAAGTCGCATCCTCTTGAGAGTTGCACCGCCTCTCATTTCTCCTTGTCCTCGGCATTTTTTTCGCGTGAATTCGTCAAAATCGTCGCCAGATGAAATAACGTGGCAAGATCAAGATATAGAATAATATATTTCCCGTAAACTACAACATAACTACGGAGTTACCACCTGTTGGTAACAATGGGGACTCCACCGTAGTTGACGTTACTACAGTTATGGGTGCAGCAACTATCATTAGTCTGAGGGATTTTCATAGGGGACCACCCTAATCTGAACAATCCAAGAAAATTTCATCAAATTCGGATGAAAAATGTAAGTGTTATGGCGTTTGCGCATGCGCAGAGACGACTGTCAATTTTAAGGCCTTGATTTTCATTGGGGACCATCTGCACCCTAATCCGCATAATCCCTGAAGATTTCATAGAAATCGGATTGAAAATGTGGTAGTTATGGCTGTTACAAGGAATTCACGTTTGCGCATGCGCAGTGGCTACTATCAGTCCCAGGGTATTGATTTTAACAAACTACCAACTACACGCCCACCAGCACAATCCTTGAAAATTTCATCGAAATCGGACAGTAACTTCGTATAGTTTTGCCGGTTACAAGGATTTCATGACGGACACACAGACAGACATACACGGAACCAAATTTGTTCAGGAAGGTCTGAAACGTAAAATACGAGTGGAAATTTCGATTTTGGAACTTTTTCTTTTCAACCTTGAAAATTGAAGCTTTTCCGCTTCCTTGGTAGACTCGGAAGCAATAACTATAAAATATTGGGTGAATAAGTATAGTTATTGCATTGGAATACGGCTCCGATTCCATTGATCTTGAAAACGCTGCAAATTATTACACAACGGTTTATTATTTTCGTGTATTACACAACGGTTTATTATTTTCGTGTTCAGATCACCCGTCCGCGAAGAACACGGCTTTCCAACCCTACAAGTTTGTGCCAAATTGAACCTAGTGAGAAAGCTATGACTGGTTGACTTTATATTTGCGCACGTGCAGTTCATGGAGGACTTTCCAGCGCACAGCCCACCTACACTAATAAAACAATTCTTGGAACCCGAATTTTCTGTAAGTTAGTTTGTGAAACGAAATCACTCAGAATTTCCTTGGTGCAAATATTTAAAAAGGTAGGGCACCCATGTATGATTTATTCATTCTTGGTACCTACCAACTCTCGTTTTGCTACAGAGACTTCATCGTAGTGGAAAGCGGGCTTTGGAGGTATTTTTAGTATGTTTGAGAGAAGAATCAGGCCTCTCAAGTCACTAATACGGGAAAAGACATCTGGAGAATAACAGGCTGGCCACAGGCTTCTCCAAACCCTTCTAAATCCCGAAGAGCCGAGAAATTTGAAACGGATCGAGCGATTTCATCTTGTTAGTTGAACTGGGAAGAAAATCATGCTTTGTGTTTTTTACATGGAGCATTAAGAATTGCTGCAACACAATCGAATCAAATAAAATCAATTACTAAAAAATTACTATACAGACAAACGTTTGTACTATGCAGTACAAACGTTTTTAAAAGTAATAATTTAAAAAATTTCCATAACCTACAGGAATTGTGACAAAAAATTAAAATATGAAACATCATCAGTATAATAAGGGGGGAATATTTAATCAAATCATTAAAGTCACCTAGGACTTTTTTCTTCCTATTTGCATAAAATTGGGAAGGTATCTGCCCCAACATGTCTACACTGCCAGAACAAAGATGACGATGATGTTCTCCACATCTTCTTCAAATGCACCAAATGGGCGCCTGAAAGAGACCAGCTGATGGCAGAACTGGAGTTAGCTCCCCAGAGTTCAACACCAGAGGATGTTGTCAGCAGGATGGTGGAAGGTGAAAGGAGCTGGACTGATGTGGCAGAGTACACAGAAAGCATCCTGACAAGGAAGATACTATTAGAACGAGAAAGAGAGAGGAGGGGCATCTGGTCCGCCCCCTCACCCAGAACTGATTAAACGTCTCAGGACTCAGCCCGAAGTAATGTGTTAAACGGTTCCGGGCTGAGCTCCAACGTGGGAGAAAAGGAGGTGTTTCGTTAGTGGGTTTGAATCCTACATAACCGGAAGATGCGGATCCAACTCCACCTTTGGATCTTAAAGATTTTCTCACCTGCCTGTCGGGGGGAAAAAAACAAAAAAAACTCGCCAATTAGTTTAGTTTGGATGAGACACTTCTTGATTGTTTTATGGACTTTCGCATTAACAAGGTCGCCATTTCCTCAAAGGTGGAGTACCAACTTGAAAAGCCCCCCCCCCCCCCCCATCGTGGCATTCAGCCTGGTAGAAGGGTTGCTAGGTTACTGCTTGATTTCATACCATGGCCACAGACACGGATGCAAGAGCGGTGTGGTACAACTTTATGAAGTTCAACGTATGTAGATGCTTGGCAAGGTGAGGATCCCAAGGCGAATGAAATATCCTCGGCAGCTGTCCCTCCCTCGAAGACCATTCAGGATTCTGACAACGCGCTTGAAAACCCAGAAAACTTTCTCAGAGTGGCTTGATTTACCCCACAGCAGCACACAATAAGTCATTCTACTAGTCGGCGATTTAATCCAAATTCAAGGTGCTGAGACTTCATTGCACAATAAGCCTCTAGCTGTGCACCACTTTTCAATAATGTGGTCGTGTGTCCCAATACTCAGCCATAACTCCTCTGTAGAATGACCAACAGCCTGAGAGGTGATATCAGCAGCGACTAGAAATAAATACTAGGTTTCTGGGACTGACGCGCTGTCACGAATGTATATGAGCAAACAGCAGGATCCCAAGACTCCCCTGTTAACACAACAAAGGATGTTTACTTCTTCTGCAAACTGTGTCCAACCCTGAGAAAAGCTGAAAAAGGAAATGGTAGCAGGACACATTCCAAATTGCTAAAATTTTCTCAGCAAGAGATCGTGAGGCAGCAGTTCAAAGGCCTCAGCAAGATCGTAATGATGAATAGAGGTCTTCTTCCTGCTTTCCAAGACCTAAATAAATATGGTACCATCAAACATGAAGTTGTCATCGAAGTGCTTCTTTGACGAAAACCAAACTGCAAAGGATGAAGTAAGTTGAACCTCTCAAGATGAGCGCTCAACCTCACCAGGACCTACTGCTTCAGGATTTTAACGAAGATAGGGAGCTTAGAGATTTTTTTTTTTTTTGACTAGTTGGTACTAGAAACTTTGATCTTAATACTCTAGTAGTCGTTCAATTGTTATCTTCAAAAAATTGCTTTTATTTTAGGCTTGAAATAAGGGCCATTGCTTGCCGTGAAAGTGCTTGCCTAATTAAAGAAAAGATAAGGAGAAACTGGGTCCTTCCTGCTTCCTCTTCCGCATAGACTTCCAATATGAATACAGTAGGAGTACAGAACAACAAATCCTTTTCTTTGAATCAACCCAAGAACAAAATCTCTTGACAATGCCAGTAAAGCTGGGGGGCATGGCTTTTGAAAACCCTGTTTCCACAGCGGAAGTAAGGTGTTGCACTTCAAGAAGAGCCACAACAGTATTGGTTGAAAGTATCTTGAGGGGGACCTTTTTTGATTCGCAAGAACATTGTGAACAAGTGGCCTGGGAGCAAGCGGCAGAAAAGGCTCGTCGCAGGCACCACGACTCAGAACAAAGCCAGCAGGCAGTGGAGTCGTTAGCACCAGCGACAAGACGAACTGTGCAGCGTATCATCGAAGGGAACGCCTCCCAATGGCTTACCGTGATACCCTTAGCAGCCGACAACCTGGATCTTTCCGCAACCCAATTCAAAGACGCTCTCTGCATGAGATATGCTAAGCCATTGCTTAGCCTATGCGGGACCTTTGATGGGTGCGGGGCCGAAATTAATACCATTCATGCCTTAAATTGCAAAAGGGGAGGACTCATAAAGCAGGGGCTTGACCAGATCAGGGACGTGGTAGCAAGCATGGCCAAAAAAGCATATAGAGGGGTCACAACAGAGCCAGTCATGAGAGAGAGGGCAGTGTGGGAGAACCTGGACTCATTGCTGATATCAAAATTGACTGAGTATGGGATAGGGAGACAGCGTCTTTTTTTGACCTCCGCGTAGTTAACTCCGATGCATCTTCCTATGCCGCAAGGACAAAACATCGCAAGTACGATTCAGCGGCAGAGGATCTTCACGGCTCTTTCTCACCACTCATAACGTCATGTGAAGGAGTACTACATAAAGAATTTCAAGTGTTCATCAGGCAGATGGTCGACGCATTGGCACTAAAATGCAACAAACCTCGTCCGATAGTTGCTGGTTTTGTCAGGACGGAAATTCAGATGGCCACTATAAAAGCAGTCTCCCTCAGACTTCGGGGCTCACGTCGGGTACTGCGATCAGCATCGGAAGACGATCCTCTTTTGGATCGGGAGGAGGCAGAATTGAGACTGGAAGATGGGGCTCCACTTCCTCTTCCAGGAAGGGAATGAAGAGAACCGCCTACACCAAACGGGACACCAGAGCTGAAACCAGTCGTCCCCAACCGAGCTTCGTCCATCGACATTCCCATGATCCCTTCTACTATTTTATGACTTTAAAAATAAACTTGATGATGAAGAAGAAAAAAAAAATCCTTTCCTTCACAACGAAAAGTACATAATGCTAAATGAAACGAATGTGATGTCTAACTGAAAGGACGAGGGAGGAAAATCGTTTCTAGAATGCTAGATGGGTTCTTAGTAGGGTGTTAGTAGAATTTAACGAATGGAACGAAGTTGGAGCAGTGACATTAAAAAGTCCCATTTGTTCACACACGGAAGGCGGATTGAGTCTAATCACACGAATTCGCTCGCTGGGGCTCTCAACTGCCTAATTGGCCCATCAGGAGCGATTAGAGGGTCGTCGGTGGGGAAGGGGACACGTGTTAGTCTAACTAAATAGGTATCCAGCAGTGGCGTGGCGATGCTGGGAAACCAGGTTCCCGCAAGTACAAATGAGCTGGTCTTCAAATAATATTTGAGTCTCAGATTATTGTTGCCTTCGATGGATTATTGTTGACCCCTGAGTTAGAAAAACTGTAAACGACATTCGCGGTAAGAGCCATCATAGATTTAGTGGGGTTTTATTTCGAAGGAAGGTGTTATTTATGTAGTAGATTGGCAACGTATTTACGAAATAATGCAATCAAAGGAAATCTGAAACACGGGTGTAATATATAAGATAACATAACATTTTTATACTTCCATTTAAAGTGCATGTGAGTCCTAATTTACGTATCTTCATATTTACGTCATGAACATATCTGTCTTGCTTCACATATCATGAGGCTAAAGCATGTTCCATGTTTCTTAAATTTAAGCCAAAGGCTGTAAGCACTTAGCATCCGGTGGTGCTGGCGAGGCCCGTAGGACCACCGAGTTTTAAATATGTTTGGATTCACCAATGCGTGGTGTCGCCCTAGTGCTTATCGCCAGAAACTGCCATCAATTCGATTCAATTTATTTGTGTTGAGCATACAAAGTAAAGTAGGTATATAACACTAGTCAAACAATATTCTAGTCATTAGGCACAATAAGTCAACAAAACAAACTCATAAATAATTAGGTACAGCAACAAAGATATAAAAAAATCCATAACAATTAACCAAATCTTAAAAAACGTTAAAAAGTGACATCACACACAATCATGGAAACGGATTTCTGAACACCTCATCAAGTGAGTAGGGCGTTAGTCCAACGAGCCAAGCCCTCACAACAACTTTGAATCGTCGGAGTGGAAGGGCCCTGACATCCTTGGATAGGTGGTTGAAGAGCCTGACACCTAGGTAGTCAGGGCTGCGTTTCTGGGTGAGGGCTAGGCGGTGTCGGGATGTGACCAAGTCTCCAGAGTGTCTAGTGTCGTGGTCATGGACCTCAGATTGGCGTGCGAAATTTCCCTCGTTCAATCTGATCCTGACGACTAGAGCTTCTGCTAGCAAAGCAGGAAGGGTCCTTAATCCCAGTCTGGCGAACAACGGCCGACAAGGGGTCCTGGGGGCCCTCCGACCCAAAATTCGCACAGCAGCCTTTTGAAGTTTCAGAACCCTCGCAGCACCACCGGAGTTTCCCCACAACAAGACCCCGTACTGCAGTCGAGACTCGAACAGCGCATAATAGACGCTCTTCAGAACACTGCTCGACACCGACAGAGAGAGCCTACGTAGCAGACATACAGTAGAGGCTCTCTCATCATGTTACCTGCTGTAGGTGGTGTTTGGAGGAGGAGAAGGGGGGGGGTGTTGTTTAAAATTTATTTGGAAATAATTTTAGGGTTGACATGAATGCTGGTTCAACCTCATACTTGTAGAAATGAAACCTCGACATCGGATTTTTCATCTAGGGCCTCAATCGTGGCTATACACACATACGTACGGACTAACATACATCGATTCAAAATGAGGAGAAATTTGATCGGTTGCTGCAGATGTATCAGACAATTGCTACACTGTCGATTGCAATACTCTCCTTTTCATCTTTCGGACTGGTACCTAATTTTCGGTGGATGATATTCTGACGACTTCACAAACTTTGATAACCCTCGGATTATTTAAAATTAAGTATTTGGTCCAGCTTCAGAGGTGGCTTTTGTTACAGATAGGCAGTTCTACACCAATGAATCGTAGAACCTGCACAATGTGGGTTTAAGAGGACCGAATGAGAATACCTACATAAGAATCCAAAACTTATGTTCATTTTCAGCATGAGGAGTTTGATGGGATAGAGGACATTGTAATAGTTCAAGATGACCTCCTAACCTCGGCCGTGGAAAGACATACATAGAAATCATGATATCGCCCTCGAGAAGTTTCTACAGCGTGCAAGAGAAATAAACCTCAAGTCCAACAAGGATAAAATAGAACTAAAGCTTCAAGAAGTCAGATATACGGGCCCCATCGTAAGCAAGGATGGCCTCAAGGTAGATCCGGCATAAGAAACCGAAACTTACGTTCAATTTCATCATGTTACAAGTTGATTTCCGAGAACTACATTTACCGATGTTTTTCAAAAACGCTGCAAATTATTACGCAATGGTTTATTATTTTTACGATACATCAGTCGCCTGCAAAAACCAAAGCTTCGCCATTGTCAGTTTATTTTGTAACAGAATGGATCAACCTACCGACAAAGTGTCGTTATTTTGGTTGTTGGTTGACAGAGAAGCACATCTGAGTGCATGAAACTCATTTCGAAGAAAATCGTTTGCGATTCACACTAGTACTTCTGATTATTTAAGTTCAACCTCATAGGGAGCAAACGGTTTGTCCAACAGAGCTCTGCGTGGTCTCACTCGATTCTAAAAATGTAATTCTAGTTTCAATAGGTGAAGAAAAAATTATGTCGAGGGTTATCGAGCTAAGGCGATTTGAACAGTACAACCCTTATCGCTTAACCAAAAGCTTCGCCCCAAATGGCGCCCTCATACAACAAATTTCATCAAAATCGGTCCATGGTAAAAAAAAACAGTGCAGCGAACGGAAATTCATTTTATATTCGATTTTTGGTTTTTACATACCTGGAAACGTAAACCATCACATTTTGAGGGGAGTTAGGATTTTTTCTTTTTCTTTTGAAACTTAATTTCGTAGGTACTTCATTTGTTTTAAATTTTAAGTAGAAATCAAATCCCATAAACCCATTCCTTCCCAATTAATCTACTTGGAGGGAGGACAAAGTGGGAAGAAAAGTATTGCAGCCTGAAGAGAATTATTCCCTATCTCTTTAAACGCCAATTTAAACTTTTGGTGCAACCAGGATGGAAGTTATGTGGGACCATCAGGACTAATATATTAGGTATAATGCCTAAACTTTTCATCAAATTCAGATCTTTATTTCAAATAGTTTTTGCCCTTCACAATATTCTACAACTGTTTTTTTTATGGTTTATTATTTTCAATTATGAACCTTTGGAATCGACAAAGAAACAAATTTTAACCCCCCCCCCTCCCCAAAAAAAATGTGTAGGTTCACTTTTCAAGGTACGTAGAAGCCAAAAATCGAACGAAAATCAAATAAACATTTTGCCGTCCGCCCTCCGATGTACGCGGCACTTTTTTAGTTAGCATGGATCAATTTTGATGAAATTTGGTTCGAATATGGGCTTAATTCGGGGTCAGTCAATTCTAAGGGTTGAAAAATAAGGGCTGAAAACTTCAAAACACCCTAGCTGTAAAACTTTCGATATAAAAGTCTTGTTTTTTTCGTTAATTTAAAATAGTATTGAATTTTTAGGAACGAATGAGACCACCCAGAGCTCTGAAGGACCAACCGTTCGCTCGCTATAAAACTTACGACTTACGATAAATCAGAAACACGCGTATGAATCGCAAAAGAGGCCTTATTTTCGTTGAAATTTTAGCTGACCAAAATGCGATTGCTATTCGATTCTTCAAGTTGTACTGAGTTTTGCGTCCTTAGCAACCAGTAATCAAATTTCCTAATGAAAGCACTCACTACTTTTTCTTCAAAATAAACTTGGATGTGAAGTAGATGGGGGTAGATGGGGGTAGATGGGTTTTTTGATGGCTCAAAAAGTCAGTTTTGAGATAAACACATTTTACAATAATAGACCAGGTATATTGGGCATCAGAATCCAAAATATTAGAAATTTTTACAAAATTAAAGTGCAAGTTGACTACTCAGAGTTTTAGAAACCGCTCGGCGGGTACGAGGTTCATACATGAAGATAATTTCAGTTATTCAATTCCCTAGGGCCGTGCACTAACGAATTGCTTCCGAGTCTACCAAGGTAGCGGAAGCTATGTTTTCACTTTTCAAGAATAAAAAAAAAGTTCTCCAAAATCAAAATTTTCACTCGCGTTTTACGTTTTAGACCTTTCTGAACAATTTTGGTTCCGTGTCTGTCTGTCTGTGTGTCTGTCATGAATTCCTTGTAACTCGCATAACTATACGAAGTTATTGTCCGATTTCTATGAAATTTTCAGGGATTGTGCGGGTTGGTGTGTAGACGGTCCCCTATGAAAATCGTCACCCCCGGACTGATAGTAGCCGCTGCGCATGCGCAAACGCGAATTCCTTGTAACAGCCATAACTTCCACATTTTCCATCAGATTTTGATGAAATTTTCAGGGATGTTACAGATCAGTATCTAGATGGTCCCTTGTGAAAATCACCACCTTCGACTGATAGTAGCCACTGCGCATGCGCAAACGTAAAATCCTTGTAACACCCAAAACACTTACATTTTTCATCCGAATTTGATGAAATTTTCTAGGATTGTTCAGATTAGCGAGTAGATGGTCACCTGTGAGGGTAGTGAAAGGTACTTCGAGATTGGTGTTTTGAGATTAACTACTATGCATCGGATCATCTATATAATCGGGTTATGGATACGAGGAAGCTATGTGCCACACCCACTTGGCAGACTTTTTTTTTATTTTTAATCGAAAGTAGACTACATCCTGAGAATGTTGGCACCAACCGCGACCTTCTAGCGTGAGTAGATCTGTTTCTATGATTTTTCAAAGTTTCGATCGTTTATGACGTCACGCGCCCCTCTCGCCTGGGCGGGACCCCCCAGCCCACTGTGACGTCATAAACGGTCGAAACTTTAAAAATTCATAGGAAAAGATTTACACACGCTAGAAGGTCGCGGTTGGTACCAAAATTCTCAGAATGAGGTCTACCTTAGATTGAAAATAACAGTAAACAGTTTTTCCTACCCAGGCGCACACCGTATTGAAAAGTTGCAAGACATGCATAATAATGATACATGTGCAACTGGCAATACTCACAATTTTGCCCTGTTAGATTGACCAGGTTGCTAGCTTTTGCATCTGGTTCTTCTTTCTTGTTATCGTGCAATCCTTTAGGGATAACTATAGCCTTGATAGCTTTGTAAAGATGAGACTTTGTTTCCTTTCGTAGTTTTCTCTGGCAATTATTGTTCGATTATGATGATTCCAGCGGCAATCTTTTCTGGCAAGTTTGAGCCCCTGCAATTTAGGGAAGCACTGATCCGGCGACGAACGGCGACCGACTAAGACCCTCTTAACATTTATGAATATTGGAAAGCTCACTTACCAGAAGTTTTCTTTCTTTTCCTCGTCTCTTCCATGAATACATAGTTTTTCCATCTTTGCTAGTTATAAATAGTACAGACAAATCGGCAAAACTAGGTTTCGACATAAAAATTTATCTATTTTGCTTCCGAGTCTACCAAGGTAGCGGAAGCTTTGTTTTCACTTTTCAAGGACGAAAAAAAAAAAGTTCTCCAAATCAAAATTTTCACTCGCGTTTTGCGTTTTAGACCTTTCTGAACAATTTTGGTTCCGTGTCTGTGTGTCTGTCTGTCTGTCTGTCTGTCATGAATTCCTTGTAACGCGCATAACTATACGAAGTTATTGTCCGATTTCTATGAAATTTTCAGGGATTGTGCGGATTGGTGTGTAGACGGTCCCCTATGAAAATCACCATCCCCGGACTAATAGAAGCGACTGCGCATGCGCAAACGTGAATTCCTTGTAACAGCCATAACTTCTACATTTTCCATCCGATTTCAATGAAATTTGCAGGGATGTTACAGATTAGTATTTAGATGGTCCTCTATGAAGATCATCACCCCCGAACTGATAGTAGCCGCTGCGCATGCGCAAACGTGAATTCCTTGTAACGGTCATAACTTCCACATTTTCCACCCGATTTCAATGAAATTTTCAGAGATTATGCGGATTAGGTTGTAGATGGTCCCCTATGAAAATCACCACCTTCAGGCTGATAGTAGCCACTGCGCATGCGCAAACGTGAATTTCCTTGTAACGGCCATAACTTCTACATTTTCCATCCGATTTCAATAAAATTTTCAAGGATGTTACAGATTATCTTGTTTTGATGTTCTGATGTTTTGAGATTAACTACTATGCATCGGATCATCTATACAGTCGGGTTATGGATACGAGGAAGCTATGTGCCACACCCACTTGGCAGACGTTTTGCTTCCGAGTGTACCAAGGTCGCGGAAGCTTTGTTTTCACTTTTCAAGGACGAAAAAAAAAAGTTCTCCAAAATCAAAATTTTCACTCGCGTTTTGCGTTTTAGACCTTTCTGAACAATTTTGGTTCCGTGTCTGTCTGTCTGTCTGTCTGTGTGTCCGTGTGTCTGTGTGTCTGTGTGTCTGTCCGTCTGTCATCAATTCCTTGTAACGCGCATAACTATACGAAGTTATTGTCCAATTTCGATGAAATTTTCAGGTATTGTGCGGGTTGGTGTGTAGACGGTCCCCTATGAAAATCATCATCCTCGGACTGATACAAGCGACTGCGCATGCGCAAACGTGAATTCCTTGTAACGGCCATAACTTCCACATTTTCCACTCGATTTCGATGAAATTTTCAGGGATGTTACAGATTAGTATCTAGATGATTTCCTATGAAAATCATTTCCTTCGGATTGATAGTAGCTACTGCGCATGCGCAAACAAGAATTTCCTTCTAACGGCCATAACTTCCACATTTTCCACTCGATTTCTATGAAATTTTCAGGGATTATGTGGATTAGATTGTAGATGGTCCCCTATGAAAATAATCATCCTCGGACTGATAGAAGCGACTGCGCATGCGCAAACGTGAATTTCCTTGTAACGGCCATAACTTCTACATTTTCAATCCGATTTCAATGAAATTTTCAGGGATGTTACAGATTAGTATTTAGATGGTCCCCTATGAAAATCACCACCTTCGGACTGATAGTAGCCACTGCGCATGCGCAAACGTGAATTTCCTCATAACGTCCATGACTTCTACATTTTCCATCCGATTTCAATGACATTTTCAGGGATGTTACAGAGTAGTGTTTAGATGGTATCCGATGAAAATCATAGAGAATTGTTTTTCATAGAGGGATTCATTCATAGAGGGATGGTCTCCTGTGAGAATCTCAAATCGTATACATGACAAGGCTTCAATAGCTCAGAGGACAGAGTCTTGATTTGTGCTCCAGGGATCGCGGGTTCGAATCCCAGCCGAGGCTAAGAATTTCTTTGATCCAATCACATACATCTACTCACTTATTTTTTCATCCGAATTTGATGAAATTTTCTAGGATTGTCCAGATTAGCGTGTAGATGGTCCCCATGAGGGTAGTGAAAGGTACTTAGAGATTGGTGTTTTGAGATTAGGTAACTACTATGCATCGGATCATCTATACAATCGGGTCATGGATACGAGGAAGCTATGTGCCACACCCACTTGGCAGACGTTTTTTGGTTTTGTCACGACCAGGGAAGGAGGACTCGAAAGAAAAGAGTGCGGTCACCCTTCAGGTTAGGTCGGTATTGAACGAAATTTCCCCCCTCGACGTGTTTGTTATAAGAAGCACAATAGAGAGGTACAACGTTGCACATCCACTTTTCCGCACGGTTAGTTCCAATACATCACTGCTCTGTACCTATTCAATATAGCTGTAGCCCGGGTCCAATAGAAGAGGTCGGTAGGGTTGGTAACCAGACTGTTAACCCACTCTTACCCTATTATACTAGGAACCTACTTATTTATTCTCATCTAGGCCGACGTTTCATCACGTCTGTGCTCGAGAGGAATTCCCACGACAACTGCATTTAACTCTACCATATTTATGCAAAACATTTCCACCAAGTTGAGTCGGAAAAGCTGCTTATTAACACACTGAATTGACACAAAGTATTTATTGCTTGGTGTGAAAATTATGGAATAGAATATTCGCTGGATTTCCGGTTGGTTCCTGAATGATTGCAGATGGACTTCGTAGCAATCCGATCAGCGGGATTTTTTCTGAGAAAACATATTGTTTAGTCTCCAGGGGACGTTCCATTGGATAAGGATTAGTCATTATCATGATCATTTCAACCAGTAAGCAATAAAACATAAATTCTATCATGAAATTTCCTCCAATATGATATCATATTATTGCTTCCGAGACTACCAAGGTAGCGGAAGCTTTGTTTTCACTTCAACCTTTAAAACGCTGCAAATCATTGCTCAAAGGTTTATTATTTTCAGTATAGATCGACCTTCTGTATAGATAACTGGTTCTCCATCAATAGCACCTACCACCATCTGTATTCTCCCTTGACCTTCCCTCTCAAATTTCAGCTTCCTGCGTTCAATAGGATTGAAAATGGCTTCGGAGCTCACTCAGCTGATCACTGATCTGAAGAGTGAAGAAGATCTCCTCGAAAGCTGGAGACGCCTGGAAGAGCACTTCCATTCAATACGATTGAAAATGGCTTTGGAGCTCACTCAGCTGATCAGTGATCTGAGGAGTGAAGAAGATCTCCTCGAATGCTGGAGACGCCTGGAAGAGCACTTCCATTCAATAGGATTGAAAATGGCTTCGGAGCTCACTCAGCTGATCAGTGATCTGAAGAGTGAAGAAGATCTCCTCGAATGCTGGAGACGCCTGGAAGAGCACTTCCATTCAATAGGAGTAAAAATGGCTTTGGAGCTCACTCAGGTGATCAGTGATCTGAAGAGTGAAGAAGCCTTTGAGCAATGATTTGCAGCGTTTTTTACCCACCAACATTTTTTTTACCTACCAACTTTTTTTACCTACCAGCTAGGTACTACAGGTACACCGTACTGGCTTCACACCTTCACAATCAAGTTTATTAGAAAGAACAAAACGCTTCACACTCGATTGGAAAAATAGAAAGAGAAATTTTCACGGATTATGCAGAATTGACAGTAACCTCTGCGCATGCGCAAACGTAAAATCGTTGTAACAGCCATAACACCTACATTTTTATCCGACTCCGAAGAAATATTCAGGGACAGTGAGGGTTGGCGTGTAGGCGGTCCCCTATGAGGCAACTATGCATCGGATCATCATTAGAATCGGGTTAAGGACCCGAGGAAGCTATGTGCCACCCCCACTTGGCAGACTTTGAGTTGTTTCCCATTACATGTATTTAAAATTGACAAATGTCGATGCACTTTGTGTAAAATGACAAATAAAACATTCATTCACCCAACTTGGCAGATTTTATCTTGCATTTTTGTCCAGTTTTTGGCCCTTTGTGAGTCTCGTAAAATCAATTATATTACGAGACATGAAATAACCATGGTAGAATGAGTACATCAGGCTTTAGTGAAATATAAAACCTTAGATCAAACTGCTTGGAGGGGAACACCAGCACATTCAAGTCAGTACAGAAAGTAGCGTTTGTTTGCCAAAAGGAACTGGTCGGATGAGGACCAATCCTTTCATATTTCATTCTCAAGTCAAAGATAGGAGAAGCTCGGAGCCTCCAAACCTAAACTGAGTGCTGATCATTATTTATCACCCACAAAAACAAGCTCAGTTCGAAAAGCGCTGACCCAAGCCTTCTTCTTCTTCCACGAAGGGCCGACGCCGGCGATCCTGCCGCGATCCCCCACTTCCTGGTCCTGCTATCTGTCTTTCCATCCTCCCGTACAGTTTTCTGTGGTTCTTCCAGACAAGTTCTGAGCTCCATTTGGATGTAACACCCCTGCGAATCAAATACAATTAAGGATGGGTGGTTTCAGATTACAATAGAGAACGAGTTGGTATGTTTTGAAGAGACTCACTGAACACATCACATAACTCATTAGGTGTTATATAATATTTAAATAAATAGTGAAGCACGTGCTCTTCATATTAAGTTATCAATTCACCAGGAAAACGTTGCAAAAATTAATTTAATTGGATAGCGAAATACATTTTCCCAAATAATTTGATTTAATTCACCGTGTCATCATCTGCCCCTAATAATTTCGAATTAGTAATAACAAACCAAAGTTTCATTACCCTCATTACACTTTTCATTTCATCATCGGTTAACCTAAAGAGACAACCTATCCCAGAGTAATAACTACAGTCCAAGAACTAAAATAACTTTTTTAAAGATAAAAGTTAACAATTTTGAGGTATAAATATAAATAAACAATCCTTGAACTTGGCAGAAATTCACAATATTCCTTTTGGTATATTATTTTCAATAATAAACCTTTGGAATCGACCAAGAAAAATTCTTAACCTCCCAAAAAATTTGTTGGTTTACATTTTAAGGAACGTAGAATCCAAAAATCGAATAAAAATTTTGATGGACCTAATGTTACCATGGACTGATTTTGATGAAATTTGGTATATGGGCATTTGGTGTCTAGTTGTGTCCCGAAGCTTTAGGTTGGTGTCAGTCATTCCTGGGGGGGGAATAAGGGCTGAAAAGTTTTCAAAAGGCCCTAGTTTAAAAACATTCGATATAAAGGTATTGTTTTTTCATCAAGTTGAAATAGTACTGAATTTTTAGAATCGAATGAGACCACCCAGAGCCAACCGTCCGCTCCCTATGAGAACTTAGGGTTGGACTTATGATAATCAGAAACACGAGTGTGAATCGCAAAAGAGGCCTAATCTCCGTATAAGTTTTAGCTGACCAAAATACGATCGTTTTTCGTTTCTTCGAGTTGTACTCAGTTTTGCGTCCTTAGCAACCAGTAATCAAATTTCCTAACGAAGGCACCCACCACTCTCTTTTCTTCGTATGGAGAATTCACCTCAGATGGAGAATGATATTATGAACATAAATCGAAGAGGTTTCTAATAAATGTTGATGAACTATACGACGCCATCATTTTCGAACCAACAGAATCCACTTGTCTGTTTTATTCTCATAACAAGAAGTGTTAACTTCGTTGACTGCCAGTGAGACCCAAAATGGGTCTCAGAACTTATCCTCGCCTAATGGTTCCTTTTGTATGATGTTTTCTGACTTACAGTTTGTTGTTCTCCATGACTTTTATAACTGTTTCTATATTAGTTCTGAGTGGTTTTCAACAAACACTTCAAAAAAAATGCCAAGTGGGTGTGGCACATAGCTTCTTCGTATCCATAACCCGATTGTATAGATGATCCGATGCATAGTAGTTAATCTCAAAACATCAAAACAAGTTAATTTGTAACATCCCTGAAAATTTCATTGAAATCGGATAGAAAATGTAGAAATTATGGACGTTACAAGGAAATTCACGTTTGCGCATGCGCAGTGGGTACTATCAGTCCGAAGGTGGTGATCTTCATTGGGGACCATCTACAACCTAATCCGCATAATCCCTGAAAATTTCATCGAAATCGGGTGGAAAATGTGGAAGTTATGGCCGTTACAAGGAAATTCACGTTTGCGCATGCGCAGTGGCTACTATCAGTCCGAAGGTGACGATTTTCATAGGGGACCGTCTACACAACAACCCGCACAATCCCTGAAAATTTCATTGAAATCGGATAGAAAATGTAGAAGTTATGGCCGTTACAAGGAATTCACGTTTGCGCATGCGCAGTCGCTTCTATCAGTCCGGGGATGATGATTTTCATAGGGGACCGTCTACACACCAACCCGCACGATCCCTGAAAATTTCATTGAAATCGGACAATAACTTCGTATAGTTATGCGCGTTACAAGGAATTCATGACAGACAGACAGACAGACAGACACGGAACCAAAATTGTTCAGGAAGGTCTAAAACGCAAAACGCGAGTGAAAATTTTGATTTTGGAGAACTTTTTTTTTCGACCTTGAAAAGTGAAAACAAAGCTTCCGCTACCTTGGTAGACTCGGAAGCAAAAATAATAAATTGACATTTATCAACTAAATTTTAGTCAAATTTTTTTTCGGTTTTTGAGACATTTTGATACTTCATCTGTAATAATAACTTTTCCACAGTTGTTCAAAATAAATTATGTTTTACTGAAGCCAAGTTGTTTTAAATATCTTTTTCATATCCAAATGACGACAGTTTGCAGAGAAACAAATTGAGTCTCACCTCAAATCGCCCAAGAACAAATTGTTTTAACCCCCCTCAAAATTTGTTGGTTTACGTTTCAAGGTACGTAGAATCCAAAAATCCAATAAAAATTTGGCAGTCCGTCCGTCGTACTTTCCTCAGTTAGCATTGACCGATTTTGATGAAATTTAGTAAGTGGGCTCCATTTGGGGTCTAGTTGCGCCCCGAAGCTTTTCGTTGATGTAGGTCACTTCTAAGGGTTGAAAAATAAAATTTTAAATTTTTAAAACGCTCTAATTCCAAAAATTTTGATATAAAGGTATTTTTTACCATCAATTTAAGATAGTATTGAATTGTTAGAGTTCACGCGGAGCCCTGTAGGACAAACCGTTCGCTCCCTACGAGAACGTACGGTTGTAGAGTACTAAGGGTTCGACTTACGATAAATCAGAAACAAGAGTGTGAATAGCAAATCTCCGTTCAAATTCCAGCTGACCGAAATGCGATAGATGTTTTTCTTCATGTTGGTTGGTGGTAACAATGGCAAAGCCGTGTTCTTTGCAGACGAGTGATCTATAGAGAAAAATAATAATGCTTTGTGTAATAATTTGCAGCGTTTTTTCTTAAGGATTTTGAACAATCCTGAACAATAATATCAGTAAAAAATGTTGGCCTGGAGGCAAATTTCGAGATTTCAGGCCTGGCAGTCAACGTGTTAAATCCGAAAATAAAAGCTCTGGGCCAATATAGTGACGGTAATACTCAATTCGGAAGCTATTCGGCCGTCTGAGATAGAAGAGCGGTTTCGAACCATTTCAACTCCTGGGTCGACACTATTAATGTTGATACTTCTCACTTACAGACCACGTGTGTTACGCTCGTGTTCACCTAATTATAAGTCATTAAACCTATTCGTTCTTGGCCATGTTCCACTCTAGAACCAAGGGGAAGGTCAATGTTGCGACTCTTTAAATTAACTAATAAGTTCTATGGAGCTGAAACTTATCATTATAAATCGTAACCGTAAAAAAATCAAGATTGAAGAAGTTGGCAACTCGAAAAGAACTTCTGCCAAGTCGAGTGGGCAGTATAGCATCTTAAACAAGATGATCTTAGCTTATTCAACAGAACGGTAGCTCGCATTGATCGGATCGCGATGAAATCATTAAGCTATCATCTCAGGCTGAGCCATAAATTACCTGCTTTCCAGATAGAGAAAATTCGGGCTACTAAATCGTGAGAAATTGATGGACTTGGAAACAGTTATAATTCGTTTTATGACGATGATTTTTCGTTCTCTGGTACATACCGAGTCTCCTGTAAGTTGGTTCTCGACGAAACCAATGTAGGGATGATACATCGACATCGATGTTTCGAAAACATCGATGTTGAGAGAACTTGATATTATCGAACATCTATGTTGAGGGATATCGATATTATCGAACATCGAGCAACATCGATGTTAGCAATATTATCAATTTAATCCTTGCAAAATCCATAAATCTTCCCTACCTTTGGCAGTGAGGAAGCAAAACAGCAAAGAGTTTGAAAACGAAAAGCCAACGAATTTTACAGATTTGTGTAAATATATCGAATATGCCGTCACAGATGTTCATATGAACATGGAAATGTCTTTCACAGGATCTACAAATCGCGGTTTCCTCATTCTTTCCTCATGCTCAAAGACTAATACCCTCCCAATACTTTCCTTTCACACTAGTTTCCATGTTATTGTGACTTTTGTGTCTATGAAAAACTTTTTGGAATGACCCCCTCCCCCCCGTTCATTCTCATGTCAAAAAATTCTGCAAATTATTACACAATGGTTTATTAGCCATCAATTATCGGCCAATGTCAACAAACAGTTTTATAGAAAGTAGGTACCTACCGTGAATAACATCCTTATCAGAGTATTGTGGGTGCCTTCATTAGGAAATTTGATTCTTGGTCGATGAAGAAGGACAACTGAGTTGCAATAAACTCTAGACCAAGAAACCAACAAATAATATCGCATTTTATCAGCTGGAATTCGAATTAAGATTAGGCCTACGTCCATCAGTGAACGTCTATCAAGGTTCCGAGACATGAAGATTTTGGGGAATGTCTCCACTTATTTTCAAAAAATATTCAAAATCCAGAAAAATCTGTCACTATACAACAAAATATGAAGTCTTTGTCTTCCTTACCTACACTGTGTAAGCTTGGGCTTCACCGTTGAATTTAAGATTCTCGAGTAAGCCCGTTTGAAAACCGATCCAAATATAGGTTGAGAGGCTATATTGACATAAATAATAGGTAATCTAAATTTAGTAAATTTATTGATAATTACCTGGTAGACAGCTGTAGCGGCTCGGAGGTAGCTGAAGGCTCTCAAAATCAAGGTAACACCTGAAGGGTTGATTACTGATAATTTTCGAAATATTATTATTATGTCTGAAGGACGGAAGTTCGATTCCTGAAGGGAACTAAAAGTGCACGAAAACTGATACTGGTGCACGACGAATTTGCGCACGCACGAAAACAATGCGTCGCACTAAAATGATGTGATTTGCACTAAAATGGTGTGATCGCACGAAAAGAGTGCGGTCACACGTAAACCTGTCTGTTACGGAATATAGGTGATTAAATGAGAAATGCAAATTGTACAATCTAATAGGAACGTTTTTAATGAAATAAAGGAAATATGACTCTACGTTAAGTTCTTGGCAAACAAAATACAATTTATACAAATACATGGATTTTACATGAAATACGTGCGTTTGATTCTCCTTCCTCTGTCTCTGATTAACAACTTTACGACTGACTTTACTCAATTTCAACAATTCTGACTCTCGTCTTGACTGACTGACTGTACTACTAAATTGTCTTTTACTCGACTATTACTGGTTTTACATCTACACCATTTGAACACAACTATCATTGGCCAATGTATAGAAATTTGGTTTATTACACTCACAGCGTCGGGGCCCGTAGGAAATCAGGCGGTAGTGCGTTGAGAAGATCTCGGGGATGGTGGTTCAAGCTGGATGTCACGAGGTCTTACCAGGTTGAACCGTAGGGGATGCTCAGATAATAGACTCGCGGGCGGCAGGGCTCTCACCGGAATATTATTGAGGGGTTTTCCAAAACTAACTTGCACAAGGGGGTCGATTTTCGTATCTAGCTTTGGCAAGAGAGCGTGGATGATAGCTTCAAGGACTGGGGGGGTTATGGCCACTCCACGCGGTGACTAGTTGATTTCTTTCTGGAGTCCCCACCCTCCAGCGGCAGGTACTACGCAGGGCTCCGCGGCGGCCCGTGATTGGCGGACGATGACGTCAAGGTGACGTGAGCGCTTCTGGTGGTGGGCGCCTGAGATGGTGGTGGCGCCCCGGAGCGGGGACGGTACAATGCCCGCTCCAATCTGCTGGCTTTCGGTGGTGGAGGAAGGGAGCATGGATGGTGGTTGCTCACCCCTTTCTTGCTTGATCAAATCCGTGAGCAGGGGCTCACAACTGTAACATGAAAAACATTGTACTACATGTTTAAATTTGTATTTGACGCCTATGATCTGACCGTTGAGAGCGTCATTAATAAAAAATAGGAAAAAACGATTCACACTCGTGTTTCTGCTTCACTCTTGTCCTCGAACGGAGAGAAAGGTTAGTCCTGAAGAACTGTGGGTGGTCTTATTCGATTCTAAAAATTCAATACCATTATATCAGAAGTTTTTAAGCTAGGGTGTTTTTGGCGGATTGAGGTGGCGAAAAGGTACGAACTCACGTAGCACTTGTTTTAGCAGTTTTAATAAGGAAACATCTCGAGCGGTTAAGTAGACAGTAACAAGATGGATACGACTGATTAATGAGACAGTTAGATGAAGTGGGGAGGTCCACTCTGATTGGATACAGGATTGCCTCCAGATTAGAAAACCAATAGGTGTTTTGCAAATTTCAACCCCTAGGAATTTGTCACCCCTTAGAAGTGACTCACAACACCCAAAAGCTTAGGAAAGGAAAATGTGATTTACGGACTGTAAGTGCCTTGAAATTTCAACCATAAAATTTTGAGCTGAAGTTAACATTTTGGTCAAAATCCGTTATGTGCCCACAATCTTAAATTTTTTTCAAATCACTACTAGACTATCATCAAACACTATTTATAGGCTACAAACATTCCAACACACTAGTACGGCCAAATATAAATGACTTTTTGGGAACCATTCACAAATGTTGGACAGTTATCTGTGCGAGTTTATGTGGAGGAAACGGCTGCCCGATCAAACAGATCCCTTCAGAGCGATCCTAGAAGACATCGCAGTTTTTTGGCCTCCTAACTAATAAATAATGTTTTGTAAGTGTTCTTACCATATATTCATTACAAAACCTTCGAAAACCAATGCGCTTTTAATTTTTCCACTTTACAGTAGAATACCTTGAGACTAGTAGTGATTTGAAAAAAATTTAAGATTGTGGGCACATAACGGATTTTGACCAACATTTTTTAGCTCGATTCCAAAGGCTCATTATTGAAAATAATAAAGCAAAATAAAGCTGTTCTCCCTGCCAATACTTTCCTCTCAAACTAGTATATGCCGTATCACTGCGTGCCTCAAACATTACTTCCCTTCACGATTCATGAATCTCATCACTAATTTTAGCCCTACTTTAATCTCACTTCTTTCCTGAAAACTACATTTTCTCATCTTACGCAATTTCCCACGCACTCGACCCTTTCTCAAAAGGAGTCAAACCATACTGGATCGTCCAGTGTAAACCCGCTCTCCCCTACTCTAGCTCAAAGGTGTACACTGTTGCTTGTCACCTTTTCAATCTCAAGTATTTTACCACTTTGAATTATCAAGATTTTGAAACGATTTTCCTTTGTTCCATCACTCATAATGATGGTCTTCAGAGAGAAGGGGGAAAAGCCCGTTGAATGATTCCTGAAAGGGTTTGCTCTAGTAGGTTCTGAGGGGTCTTCCCTTGCTACGGGGTTTTAGGTGGTCTGTGGCGCTGAGGGGAGCGATTATGTGTTTGAGACCCCCCGCGACGTCCTGTTTTCAAATGTTTACCACCCGCTGCTTCCTTTCCGCATCGATTTCGCCTACACGGAGGCGGTGGGAAAAAAGGTGTACGTCTGAAAAGCCTCGCGGCGAAGGCGGAAGTAGCTACAAGGGGTAACCGATTCCGCTCCATGGTCGACCAAAAGTGATGAGAACCCTAAACGTCGCCCAGAGTTGGCCAAAATCATACTCATGAATATGATCAAGATTTCTAACCACATGGAATATGTTTCTGTGATTATGAATAAGATTAAATTCGTATTCATACACTAAGAGTTTGAATACAATCAAAATCACGGAGTACATACGATTAAGAGAGTACCAACGCCGAAAAATTTTTTTCATTGCAAAAACATGAATTTTGGCCATAACTAACCTTCAGGGGCCTAATTGGAGTCAGGAAAAAAATCAGACAAATTCTAGCATCATCGGTTTGGCCGTGCGGGGCTGTGACAAATACGTCACACTAGGCGTCACAGCCACCATGTCAGCAGGACTGAGGACAATCATAAGAATCATGTTTTCAAGGTTAAAAAAATTTTTTATTGAACAAGATTCAACTCAAAATGATTTTGACTGGTTTGGACTAGTTGTGTTTGGATTCGACCTTTTTTTTTTCTTAAAATAAAATTGAAGTTCACTTCATATGGTATTGACAATTACATTTAGCACACATTCCACTTCACATTTTCATACTTCACATTTCGCGCATATTGGGGCAGCAGTGCATTGTTCATATGCACATCTCCTTTTCCTCTTAGTCTCTACTTCGACTCAGAAGTGGTCCATTTGGTCATACCGGACAATTTCCAGCACTCTTTTGGATCGAGCAGACGACCCTGAAGCTCCGGTTGACTTCTTAGGAGTATTGAACTTAGGTATGTCAGCACAATATCTCGTTTGAAACCCTGCTTTGTTATTTTCACTCTTCTTGTAAAGATGCCAAGCATTATTCAGAGTAGCATCGATAAATCAGGTAAGCAAAACCGAATACCACTATTTAGCTCTAACACCAATTCTATGTTGGTTGATGTCTTGATCCATCCGATCAGTCCCTCCCATATTCTTATTGTAGATAGCAATAGCTATCGAGTATGTGGTCTGGTCATTTTTTAGACTGGCCTCCCTCCCTAATATGTCCATGCACCGAGACGATTATTATGACGGTTACGGGCAGACAAGCTTGATGATGGAGGAAACCAAGTCGGAAGAGACATTCCAGCTGAATTTAACAGTGCTTTAGTGACAGATCAGTGTACCCTAAGTACTCAAATTTTCTTATATAAGTCAAACAGGAACAACGTAATACTCTTTCCCACCATAAAGGAAGGTGAACATGGAAAAAGATTTATTTCTTTTGGTGATTTAGTTGAGATGACACGGTGGCCATAACGCCTAGTGTGACGTATTCGTAACGTTGACGTTCTCCTCTACATAGGAGGCACCCTGATTGACCGAATTGGCTCGAAACGAACTCAATCTATCAAGAAACTATCTTAGAACATAAAACAAGCTATAATAGATGATTCGTATGATGATTGAGAGGAATCTTTCACTTACCAACGGTCAATGTCAATGATGTTCGGTATTTGATTTTCAAACTTACAAAAACAACACATTTAGAAACTTCACGGCCAAATTTCCAACGAGGACTGAACGGTCAAATCCTATGGAACCGAACAAGCCTCTTTGCACGAGCAGTGATGAACATACAGAAACAGGAAAACAAATCTGCTGAGTTATGTTTCTCGTGACGAATACGTAACACTAGGCGTTGGAGGGTTAAGAGTACATTCTTAATCACTGGAATAATACTATCAAAATTATATTCACGCACTATGAGTATGATTAAAGTCATAATCACAGTAAATCTGTAATTATGAGATTAATAGGATTAACCATTTCAAAAAACTGTAATTAATAACGACTATTCCACAATTAACCACGATTTTTTCATGATTAATTACAATTCGCACATAATTAGTCGCAGAATCCTATCATTAATCACAATTTCCCCATGATTAGTCACAGAATCCTATGATTAATCACAATTTTTCCATGATTAGTCACAGAAGACTATGATTAATCACAATTTCCCGTTTCATCATGAGTTTTTCAAGAATTGGAATTCAGAAGAGAGACATAAATTATTTAGATAATTATTTAGAACAATTATTGTTCGTCCATCAAGGCCATTCGATTTCGTACTCATATTCCGTTCAGAACGAATTGGATGGTCAGCAACAAGAGTGTGTGGAATCAACTATTTTAAAAGCACATAGGCAACATAGCAAGTAGGATGAACAGAACGGAATGGAAATTTAAGGAAAGGAGGAATGGCGCTGAATTTTGTGATGCAGTTCAAAATATCGAGCCTTTGTGTATTTATTCGCAGCGTTATTCACTAAGACCGGTAGGCGTCTGAAAATACTTTTGAACCCCGATAACTGTATTTTCAGGTGTCTGCCAAAAAAACATCGCCAAGTTTGAAGTTGTTTATCCGCTCAGAGGCATTAAAGATTGTTGGTCGGCAGATCGCCACGGATTATAAATAGAGACAAACGGTCTATTTTATCCACTCGGCAAATTTGGACCCCCCACCCTTCCCTATCCGACCGTACTCTTCCGACCCCCCAAGGACGGGTAGGGAATCAATTCCAATTCGATTCGTTTAAATTGGGAGTGATGAGGTACTGCAGCGTCCGACAGTTGGCCGTCTTCAATTGAGAGGGCAACGAGCAAGAATGTTACGACATGATGTAGGATAAGAATACCAATATCTGACACGTGAGCAATTGAGACTAGCCGAGAACTGTCTGTCAGCTGGGCCCAACATGTCGGTTGGTTCCGACCACCGGTTAGTGGATCGCAATGAAGATGAATGACGCTTATCGCGGGTAACGACGCTTTTCGAATTAAAATAGCAGCCTCGAGGGATTACGAACTTGATTTACTCTTCACTTATCTTCACTTAGGCACATTTTTGCGACAGTAAAGTCTCGGCTAGTTAATTTCAATCGTTCGGGTGAGAAGGGAATTTTTGACTGACTTTTTTAACATCAAAATTTCCACGTACGTTACAGACCATTCTGAACAATATTGGTTCCGAGTCTGTCTGTCATGAAATCCTTGCCACAGCCATAACTTCTACATTTCTCATCCGATTTCGATGATATTTTCTGGGATTGTGCAGGTTCGCGTGTAGTGAAGTCGCCGCCGTGCCCATCTGCAGACACAAACATAAGCAAGTAGATTCCACTTTCATCTGGTTAGTATTACAACATGCGTCGATAGTGCACTACAAAACAGGAATGAGAAGGCATCATTGAAAACAGGCATCATTGAGGTAATAAAAAGTTTTTTTTTTTTTAAACAAACGATAACTTTATTGTAGTAAATATATACATTTCAGTTTGGATGATACAGATTATAGTAGATTTAACTAATTGACATGGGACTTGTTAGAGGGTCGTGACCAGTGTCACTCCTCAAAACAAACATAAATGTGACTAGTTTTTTTTTTATAAATTAATATTTAATATATACTTAGATCGTTTTTGGTTAATATCAACATAAATAGGCTAGGTGGGTAGCAAATCGACGTGTCTTTTCCTTTTCAGGCGACGTTCAGTAGGCGGAGGAGTTGGGCGATTCATCGTATCTTGGAGCTGCTGGTTCTGATGTTGTTCAAATGTGGAATACAGTTTGGTATATGACTCGCTGATAATTTCGTTGATGAGTTGCAACTGCAGATCCTTGTGGATGTCCGTATTTCGGACGTACCACGGGGCGTTAGCCATGATGCGGAGGAAACGATTTTGGACCGTTTGCACTTTATTCAATTGCGACTTGGATGCAGAGCCCCAGATGCTACAGGAATAAAGCCATATTGGCCGAACAAGGGAGGTGTAGAGCAGTCTCTTTAGTTGTAGTGGCATTCTAGAGGATGGTCCAAGTAAAGTTTTCAGGAGGTGGAATCTGGTACGCAACCGCTTGACAAGGTATGGGACATGTTGATTCCAAGTCAGTCGCTTGTCAAGAATTAGACCCAAGTACCGTACAGAGTCTGTATAAGGAATGGTGACTCCAGTTAGTGTTAGTGGGAACTCAGTTATGTTTCGTTTGAGAGTGAATTTCACCAGTTTGGATTTCAAAGGATTCATGGCCACTCGCCATTTCTCACACCACTCATCCACTCTATTGCAGAGTTCCTGTAGCTGCTGGGTCGAAGACTCGCACGAACCCTTGCTCAGCACAGCGACATCGTCGGCAAATTAACTTGGCTGGCTGAAATTGAAGCTGATGACAGCTGTATCAGTAACTCCAGCGACGCCATCCTTCTGCCGCAAGTTAGTGAGGTAGGTCAACAAATTTAGTCTTTTGAAGTAAAATTTTGTGAGTAAAATTACCATTTCACATCGTCTGCTTCATGTATAACATAAGGAAGAATGTGTAAGCATTAAAACCCCAAATTTCAATAGGAAAACACGGTTAAATTCGGTGTCATCATTAGGGTCTCATGAAATAGTTTGTGTCCTAATGTTGACACCTGTGTCAACATTAGGGGAAACTGTTGATTTGGTTGCTAAGGTGATATTTGGATTTGAATAATTGTGTAGTGTATCACGACTATCGATTTTTTCAATTTAACGTGGCGGAACCTTAAGTTGACACCGTCTGATCCCAATGTTGACATTCAGTTCCTAATGTTGACATCAACTTTTTTTTCTACTTGCAAAGAAAACTATATTTTATCAAATACACCAAAAGAAGACATGAAGCGCCAGAAAGAAGAAATGAAGAAGAAGAAAGAAGAGCTGAAAGTTAAGAAGTTGCGACAGATCAAGAAAAGTAGGAGCGTAGGTTCCTCGTCACTATCAGAGAGTTCAAGTGAATCAGAGGAGTGGGCCCCATCGATTGCCACCGAGGACGACATAGATGTATTTGAGATTTTTAGGGACATAGATGAAGACAGCGATGTTGCCCAGCAGAATACCGTAATTGGAGGAAGGGAAGAGGAATTGTCAAATGAAGTGGAGCCAGTGGAGTAATCCCTGAAAGAAGATGAGCCGATATCCTTACCAGCAGGGGCCAGCAAACAAAGTGGACCTTCAAACAGTGAAGTCGACCAGGCAAAACTAAGTCCACAACGCTGTGTTGCTGAGAAAACCACCAACGTGGAAGAAGTAGGACGTTGTGCCATGTCGAGGAAGAAGTTGGACGAATAAATGAAGGAGCCATGGTTGTGGCTGTGTTGCCTAACAAAAAACGTGAGACGGAATGCGTTTGCCTGGTTGTCAACGTTGATTCTGAAGATGCTGCGGAAGTAACACCACTTCTTCCCTGCAACAGACTGAGGATGTTTTTAAGCGTTCGTGCCACGGGAATCATCTCCTACTGGTCAATAACGTCAAATACAAACTGCCCAAGCCCAAATCTTATGGGGCCAATCCCGATAAATTTGTGTTCCCTGTTTCCGTTCTTGTAGCTTGTTATGTTCGCGTGTCGGCGAGTGAAGGAGCTGACCTTCTCGCTGCGGCGTTTGTTTCTTCTTTAACTCCTACTCAACGAAGAGAGTGTTCCCTAGCCTAACATGCAGTGCTTTCGCATCGGCGGTTCATAACCACACCGAGGTGCTAAGCACTGTGGGAGGCGGCTAGCCCGTCAGCCCCGGCGTTTCAGAGAAACCTACCGACGGGAAGACGGGATATTTACCTATTGAGCCTAGTACAGGCTCAGGGATCCTCCCGTCGGCTTCTTTATTTAAGAACTACTTATTGTTGATATGTGGGTCATAACATAGCTCTTTAATTGAGTATGTTCTTGTTCCTAGGTAATTAGGTATCTTCTTGAAATATATTATAACCTATTTCGAATCTCTCTTGTTCATTTACCTTGAGCAATAACTTCAGGAAAGCGATGGGTCAATATTTAAATTGGTGTCAAAATTAGGAACTGCAGATGTCAACAAATGGAATTTTCGATGACAAATGTGTCATCATTGGGGGCAAAAAACCATGTTAGAAAAAATTCGTTTATGGTAATATAAAAAAATATTTTGGTAAGTATAATACGTGCAAACTGTTCACAAGGAACTCATAATTCATAATAACTAGGTACTTGAAAATTTCATTTTCTTGAACCCTTTTGTGGAACGCAGAATTGAATGATTTTTCTTTCTAATAGTGTCAACAATTGGTGCTTTTACCCTAGGTATTGCGTGTTGCATGTAGAATTGTTTTGATCATGATATGGGAATGGGTGCATACTCAAATGAACTGGTTAGTATTACAACATGCATCGACAGTGCAATTCAAAACAGGAGTAAGGTTAAGTAAGTAAGTAAACAACTTTCTCATGTTGAATTTTTATCCAACTGCCATTTCTGGTGTCGCGGACGTCTTCAGCTGTTATCAAAGGGAATATTCTTACTGAGATTCACTCTCTCATCTCTCTCCTTCATACGACAGCAGTGACCTACTACCTAATAGTTTTGGAACACATTTATTGCCTCAATTATGTCGCGAAAGCGAGGATGTTAACCTCTAGTTATTATTATGCAGTGTTGGATCTCCACCCTAATTATTGTCACTACTAACAAAAATCTATAAAATAAAAGTAATATTCGTTCAACAGGAATCAAACCGAGTGAAATGTCTTCCACACATTAGCAAGTTACCGATATTATTCCACAAGTGGTAGCAGAGCTGCAACAACTCACGATGGGGTCAGTGGCGTCTCCTCCAGGCAAACATAGCAAACACTGTTTGCCTTACTACAAATATGCAAAATAAATAAATAAATTTTTGTTGAGATTCTCCTATATTTCCATTTTTTGTAAGTAATATTTAGCTGATTTTGGAAAACTTCTATAATATTTAGGGACTATTTCATTATTATCAAGGAATTTAGATTAAATAAGAGAATGGAATAAGAAAGTACGTATTTTGCCTTGGATACTAGCCCGCAACACACCAGGGACTTGGAGAGGTCGGTAATGTAGATGATTGCGGATGATAAGCGAACTAGCGCGGGGCAAAGCGATGCAAGGCAAGCAGTTCAAAAAAATGAATTTTTCGGGACTGTTTAGAGTGAGAGGCGACGATCGGCGGGGTAGCGGGGGGTCAGCGCGGGGTCAAGTATTGCTGTACCCCCACTACCTCACTCTCAGCTGTTGCAAACAGTAGGAAAACTGTTTCGTGACCTTGAATACTTGGAATATGAGCCATGGATACTAATTATCTCTCGCATGAAGACATAACACATCCATCCACCCACATTATCTCAAAGAAGGAAAGCAGTTCGTTTTTTCGCCGCCGCAAATATCAGCTGTTTGACGTTGACTGGTGCCCGTTCCCGATTTTACTGTATTTCACTGTACCTAATCGTTTTTCTTTTTTATAGACAGTAGGAAATAATTGCAAAACATTGTAGAATGAAGGTTTCACATCTTATTGGGTCTAAATTCAGAGTCTCCCTTTTTGGTTAATTATTTTCAAGAAAAAAGTTTGACCACCCTCAAATTTGATGGTTTACGTTTGTGGTAGGTAGGTACGTGTAGATTTTGAAAATCGAATATAAAAAAAAATCCCTCCGTCCGCGGATCTTTCCTTAATTATCATGGACCGATTATGATGAAATTTGGTATGTGGGCTCCATTTGGGGTCCAGTTGTGCTTTTGGTTGATGTAAGTCACTTCTAAGCGGTGAAACGGAAGGGCTGAAACTTCCAAAGGCACCCTCTCTCGAAAACTCTCGATATAAAGGTATTGTTCTATCAGAAATTTAAGATTGTACCATTGAATTTTCGGAATCGAATGAGACTACCCATAGCTTTGCAGGACAAACTGTTCGCTCCCTACGAGAAGTTAGAAAAACGAGTATGAACAGCAAAAGAGGCGTGATCGCCCTTCAAATTTTAGTTAACCAAAATGCTTTCGCCGGTCGTTTCTTTGGGATGTACTCGGTTTTGCTTCCTTAGCAACCAGTGATCAAATTTCTAAACGAAGGAATTCTTTATTTCTTCCAGTAGAGTGTGGAGCGTTTATTTCTTCCAAATAAACTTGATTGTGAAGGTAAAACATGGTTGGTAGGTGGTGACAATGACAAAGCTGAGTTCTTTGCTGGCACGTGATCAATACAGAAAAAATGAACCTTTGTGTAATAATTTGCAGCCTAGCTGTTTGCCTGACGAATATTATCACGCGACGCCCCTGGATGGGGTTTTGGGTTTGAAATAAATTCATAAATTATTGAGCAAACGAGAAAGACGAGTTTTTTATTCGAGAAAGATTTTGTGAAAGAAAGATTTTATGTGAAAGAAAAATTTTATGTGAATGAAAAATTTTATGTGCGAAAGATTTTGAGTGAGAATGAAAAGAATGAGCTGGAGATGAATGAGAGTTTGGGAGTGAAGATTGTATTGGACTATCGACGCATGTTGTAATACTAACCAGATGGGCACGGTGGCGACTTCAATGCATACCTACCTAACAACCTATCTAAATAAGTTGTCATGATTTCTTTTTCCTTTTAGTGTGATGCCATCATCAGTTTTGGGGTCGGTCCGTTTTTTTCATTAAAACGCTACAAATTATTACACAATGGTTTATTATTTTTCTGTAGATGACTCGTCTGCAAAGCCACCAACCATCCAACAAGAAGAGAAACATCGATCGTATTTCGGTCAGCTTTAATTTGAACGGAGATTAGGCCTCTTTTGCGATTCACACTCGTGTTTCTGATTTATCGTAGGTCCAAACTTTAAATTATCGTAGTGAGCTAACGGTTTGTCCTACAGAGCTCCGGGTGGTCTCAAAAAATTCTAAAAATTCTATAGAATCTTAAATTGAAGGAAAAACAATACCTTTATATCAAAATTTTTTGAGTTAGGGCGTTTTTAAATTTCAAAATTCATTTTTGAAACCTTAGAAGTGACCTACATCAACCAAAATCTTCGGGGCACAACTAGACCCCAAATGGAGCCTACATACCAAATTTCATCAAAATCGGTCAATGCTAAGTGGCAAAAGTGTCGCGTACGGCGGAAGGACGGCCAAATTTTTATTCGATTTTTGGATTCTACGTAGGATTTTTGGATTCTACCTGGAAACGTAAACCATCATATTTTGAGGGTGTGTAAAAAATTTTTTTTTCTTGGTCGATTCCAAAGGTTCATTATTTAAAATAATAAACGAAAAAGTTTTTATTTTACTATTTTTCTATTTATTAATTTTTTTATTTTTTATTTTCAAGTGATTTTTATTTATTTTTATTATTAAATTTTTAAATCATTCGTTTTAACTTTTTGATTTATTACTTTTTTCATCTTCTATTATTTCTTTTATTCATGCTGCATTTGTTGATTTTGAGAAGGCATTCGATTCAATTAGGCAGGACTTCTTGTGGAAAACTTTGAAAGAGTATGGAGTGCCACAAAAACTAGTCAACATCATCAAGGACCTTTACGAGGGATATGAATGCAGGATCTTGCACAACAATAGTCACACTGCCCCTATAAAGGTGAATATGGGAGTGTAGCAGGGCTGCCTGCTATCACCGACCCTATTTACGCTCGTGCTTGATAGAATCATGCGGAAAGCTATAGGTAGACGGAAAAGAGGGATCCAGTGGGGACCGTGTGAAAGGTTGGAAGATCTCGACTTCGCAGATGATGTGTGCCTGCTTGCCCAGATCTTCCGTGATATGGATAGTAAACTCGAGGGCCTCACTGAAGCTGGAAGACAGGCTGGTCTGAAGATAAATGGTCCGAAAACGAATTAAATACGTATTAATACCAGCAGTGAGCACTCCCTGACTATCGAAGATAACTCCGTATTGTTTCAACCCGCGGTGGAACTGATGAGGATGCCAGAGCCCGCATCAGAAAAGCGAACAGCGTCTTTGTTCAGTTTGTGACGATCCTACCTTTTTATAAGGGACAATCCAATTGGTTTGTTCCCGATTTGTTGGAGCTACGCCTTTAGGGATATCCGATTCATAGAGATATGAATCGATATTCTCTTCAGGCCGGCTGATTAATCTAATCACTGGTTTGAAGGGGTAGGGTCGTCACACCCTCCTCTGTCTCATATATGGGCAATTAGGTGTATTTCTCATTTGTTGTACAGATGGAAATTCAACCTATGTTGTTACAAGTTGTATCCACTCTGGAGAAACCGAACATTCTCTGAAAGAGTGAAGCTTCGCATCTTCAACGCAAATGTTAAATCCGTATTGCTATACGGTAGTGAGACTTGGAAGATGACCAAGAAGCTGGGATCGCGGCTCCAGGTGTTTGTCAATCGATGTTTGAGAAGAATCGTTAGGGTATTCTGGCCGGCCACGATCTCAAACGACGACCTTTGGAGAAAGACAAACCAAAAGCACATTGAACTTTGAGGTGGATTGGCTACACCTTACGAAAGCAAGATGGATCGATCGAAAAAGTAGCTCTGACATGGAATCCTCAAGGTGCAGGACGTCCCAGGAAGACGTGGCGAAGAACAATCGAGGAGGATATTGAAAAAGTAGGAAAAACGTGGAACGAAGTCGTCAGGATGAGTCAGGATAGAGTGAGGTGGCGGAATTTCGTACAGGCCCTATGCTCCTCCAGGAGCTCAAGGAACAAAGAGAGAGATTATTTCTTTCGTTTTTTTTTTTTTGTAAATTACTAAAAATATTGAGGTATCTGCTCCAAATTTTCGAGTATAAGGGGAAAGCATCAATAGTGGACACTGCACCAGTAGTGGACACTTTGGAAAAAAAAGTTGTAGAATAAGGATATGGGTTGAGCTGGGCACTTGATCCTTTTTGGATTCACTAAAGTAATATCCAATTAAACGTGAAGAACAAGAAGAAGACGTTAGGGTTAAGGTGAAAAACAATGACTCAGCATCAAAACTACCAGTCAGTGAGTGTAGTGATTTCGTGCAGGACGTTGTGAAAAATGCTAAGGAAAAGAAGGTAAGTTTAAGAAATATTCATATATAATCTTCAAATATTTGTGCCCATTGGTTTGAATAATCACTTCAGTAACTAATTAGATGATTTTCCGGCCGCTTAACTTCGTTTATGTTGGTAAACTGAGCTTTTTAAGCATGTCCGCTTCTAGTGCAGCAAAAATGTTGGATGCTCTAGTAGTGGACACCCCTGTTCACTACTGGCGCATCTTCCCTTTTCGAGAGAGGTTATTTTTTTATTTGCCACTTATTCATTTACATTGCAACTAGCTCACGATACGATTTTCTAATGAATCTAATGTTGCGGACCAGAGGCGGACAGGGGTGTCCTCTACTAGTACAAGAGATGTCCACTACTAGTACAGAGGTATCCTCTACTAGTACATGAACTGTCCTCTACTAGTGCTCACTTTATTCTTCTATTTGAATGGCATTTTTTTGGGATTTTCTATTGATTGTTTATTTTTACTTTCTTCCATAGCAAAAATGAAGCACAGAAGAAAAGAGGAGGAGGGATGCGAAAAAAGAAAATTCAAAATTACTCCCAAGAACAATTAGATCAGGCGATAAGGGATGGATTACAAGAAACGGGTTCTTGTAAAACAATTTATCTCACGCATATTTTAAAATTTTCTGTGATTTCAGTGCCTTGAACAATTTGTTCCATGTGTTTGTATGATTGAATAAATTATTATACATGATTATGAACTAAATTTTACATTGTATTGTTGATATATACCATGTGTCCACTACTGGGTCATCAAGTGTCCACTACATCGACATTCAAAAATTTTGGATGTCCACTACTGGTGTATTCTATTATTCCACAAATTTTGACTCTATTTCTTAAAAAATTTATAAAATTTGTGATTCCATCGATTAAAATCCATGAAAAATGTCTGAAGAACATGCAGACACCCAAAAAAAAGTTTTAAAGCTAAAAATGTATGAGGAAACACAAAAAAACGCACACGATTTTCTTAACATGTCCACTACTGGTGCTTTCCCCTTACCAGGTGGAATATTACAGAACGAGTTTTAATATTCCCGCTGTTTAGCCTACAAGTTTTAATTTTCCTGGCGGAGTTCCTTCCTCGAAAATCGCCGCTCGGATGTGCACATGTTGAGTCGGACTTGATAGTTTTGTTCTTTTTCGACCAGCCTCGGAAAGTGAAGTGGTGAGGACACGCTTTCAAGTTTGGGCGAACCGTTTCAAGGCCACCTCGCGCCACATCGGCTCATCTCAAGGACTCCACTTCAACCAAGAAGAACAAAAATCTGTGCTCTCAACCCGCCTTCGTGTTTATCTGTTCGACTTGTAGGAGGTCCGGACTGAAATAAACGCGAGTAAATAGTACAAAGTTTTTATCGAATTACGTACGTCAATAAATCTGTAGTTCTGCAATAACATCAGCACCTGTAATATTTATTACACTCTGAGACCACTCTAGTGAATCTACCTTGAAACATACGAAGCTGGAAATGTTCCTGGCCCGTCATTATTACTAATAATCTTTAGCCCAACAAGTTTATTACTTTTATTATTATTTATTTATAGTTTACACCTAATAACGATTATTTATTTATTTATTTAATAAAGTAGGGGCAAGCCCAATTCAATACAATATACAAAATGTTCAACTATCTGCAAATACTTAAATATAGGAAATGAGACAAATGAGGAATCAACGACTAATTATAACACACATGAGAGGTGACTTTAATACTGCGAGGGACTTTAATACTGACTTAATACTAGTGACTTTAATACTGCGAGGGAGGAGTTAAAGAAGTCAAAATTTGGGTGAAGGGACAAAAAAAGATTAGCACTGCGTGGTAGACGGTAGAGAGGGCGATTTCGCTGGTAATTGTAGGGGGAAAACGGAACGTAGAAGAGAGATGAGCGTGCAGCTTCGCGTGGAACATGGAAGTTGATCCTTGAGAGCAATGAGGGGCAGTTAATCGTACCATTTATGACCCTGTACAGCATGGCGAGATCGGCGGATGTACGACGGGTTTCAAGTGTTCTCAGCTTACACCGCTCCAGCAGGGAATCATAGTCGACCTCTGCAGATGGGATACCCAATTTGAAGGCAATGTAGCGGAGAAACTTATGCTGGAGCCTCTCCAAACGATTTCTGTGCACGGCATAATGGGGCGACCAGACAGTAGACGCGTACTCCATAATTGGAAGAATGAGCGCCTTGTACAGGGAAACGATGGCTGGAAGATTAGTGAATTCCCTTGTGTTCCGCTTCAGGAAACCCAACGTGCGCATTGCTCTACCCGCAACCACCTCGATGTGCTCTATGAAGCCGAGCTGATCATCACACCAAATACCAAGGTCTTTGATCCGGGTGGAACGCTGAAGAGGGGAGCCGCAGAGGATGTACGGGAAGATTGTTGGCCTAGTCAGCCGATGGAAGGTCACCACTGTGCATTTGCCAGGATTCAGGTACAAGTGATTGGCGACACACCAGTCCTCCAGCCTGCCAATTGCCATCCGCAGAGCCGCACAGTCAGACTGAGTCCTGACATGGCAAAACAACTTGAGGTCGTCCGCGAACAGCAGACACCCAACCGTGGGACTGAACAACTCTGTGACGCTGTTAACCAACAGAAGAAAACAAAGAGGTCCAAGATGGCTGCCCTGCGGTATGCCCGATGTTGGTGCGATAGGTGGCGACAGGGTTCCTCTTGCACGCACAACGAGCCGGCGATCGTATAGGTAGCTCTCCATCCACCGCAGAAAGGGCCCGTGGACACCCAAGGAACGCAGCAGCGACAAAAGGTGGGCGTGGGACAATTTGTCGAAGGCCTTGGCGAAATCAGTCGATATCATGTCAGTCTGGAGACCCTCTGCAAAGCCGTCCATGACGAAGTCCTGAAACAGCAGCATGTTAGTTACGGTTGATCGACCTCGAAGGAATCCATGTTGCTCAGGCGCAATGAAATTTGAAAAGGAGAGTGTGAGCTGTTCAACAACCATCTTCTCAAAGAGCTTTGGTATACAGAGACCCCAGGGATACCACATTTCCACATTATTATTTTCAGTAATGAATCGACCAAGGAAATCCTCCCCCCCCTCCCTCCTCAAAATTTGTTGTTTTACGTTTCAAGGTACGTAGAATCCAAAAATCGAATAAAAATTGGGCCGTCCTTCCGCCGAACCCAGCACTTTCCTTAGTTCCCATGGACCAACTTTGATGAATTTCTGTATATGGGCTCCATTTGGGGTCTAGTTGTGCCCCGAAGGATTGAAAACTAAGGCACAATGGCAATCCATTTCATCGAATTCAGATTCTACCCAACCTAAATAAGTTTGGCATTTTGGGTGGTTGTAAAAGTTTTTCTGACAATTTTTCAGTACCTACATTGACCAAAAACGTCAAAAATTCAGTAAATTTTTCAAGTCTCCTTCGGAGATTTCATCAAAATGTATCCGCCTCTTATGACTAAGAGAAAACGCTGCAAATTATTACACAATGGTTTATTATTTTTCTATATAGATCACTCGTCTACAAAATCACCAACCATCCAATATGAAGGAAAAAAATGAATAAAAAAAATAAAAAAATCAAAATCACCAACCATCGATCGCATTTCGGTCAGCTCTAATTTGAACGGAGATTAGGCCTCTTTTGCGATTCACACTCGTGTTTTGATTTATATATATATATATATTTCAATATAAACCCTTAAATTTTCGTAGGGAGCGAACGGTTTGTCCTACAGAGCTCCGCGTGGTCTCAAAAAATTCTAAAAATTCTATAGAATCTTAAATTGAAGGAAAAACAATACCTTTATATCAACATTTTTTGAGTTAGGGCGTTTTCAAAATTTCAAAATTGATTTTGGAACCCTTAGAAGTGACCTACATCAACCAAAAGCTTCGGGGCACAACTAGACCCCAAATGGAGTCTACATACCAAATTTCATCAAAATCGGTCAATGCTAAGTGGCAAAAGTGCCGCGTACGGCGGACGGACGGCCAAATTTTTATTCGATTTTTGGATTCTACGTATCTTGAAACGTAAACCATCAAATTTTGAGGGGGTGTTAAAAAAATTTTTTTCTTGGTCGATTCCAAAGTTTCATTATTGAAAATAATAAACCAAAAAGCTCTTGCGTATGGGGGAAAAGGCTCATCGCATGAGAAGGAGGTGGAGGAGCCGTAGGGCTCACCGTGTGTTTGGGGCCTAAGGCTAAAATTTTCAACAATTTTAAATACTATTGAATTTTTAGAATCGAATGAGATCACCCAAAGCTCTGTAGGACCAACCGTTCACCCCCCCAAAGGAACCAGAAACACGAGTGTGAATAGCAAAAGAGGAATAATCTCCGTTGAAATTTCATCTGACCAAAATGCGATCGTTGTTCGTTTTTTCGAGTTGTACTCAGTTTTGCGTCCTCAACACTAATAAGACGATCTTACACCCTTTTATTTATAAAATTGGGACTGCGATAAAAAACGGGAAGATTTGATAATTCAGGTGTAAAGTTTTAGTGTTAAAACTATATAACTTTGTCGCAGACGAAGAAGCTAATTATCGCTCAAGGTTACAATGAACTTATGAAGTGTTATATTTCTCATTGGACACAATTTATTTTCAACTTTTTAGTTCTTTTCAATAACAAATAATAAACGCTTCTTTTTAAAAAAGTTTTTTTTTCTTTAATTTTGAATCCTTCACTGCCAACCGATGAGAAGAAAATTAATCACTTCAGACGCATCGGTTGTTTGTTATTGAATCAGGTTGTCTTCGAAAATACATTTTCCTCGACTCCAAGGAGGTTCCAAGGAGTTTATCATCTTTACTCGGAACTGACTGATGACACCTCTTGTTATTGTTGGGATCAGCTAGAGGTCAACCAAGTTATTTACGGTAGAGGTTACGTTTTTAGAAGGCTTCTCAGCGTTGAAGAAATGGGCGTCCTTTGGGTTTATTATTTTCAATGATGAACCTTCTGAATCGACCAAGAAAAAGTTTACCACCCCTCAAAATTTGTTATTGAACTCTAATATAAAATAAGAATGGACATACAACTTGAGAGGAAAGTTTCCTCAGGAAACTAATAGAATGATTTATTGTAGGGATGGGTATCGATACTCGATATTTTAAAATATCGATACTTTTGTACCGATACTCGATATTTTAGTATCGATACTTCACTATCCGATATTTTTGGATATCGATACTTTGGATCCGGTATTTCTAAATATCGAATATCGATACTGTTCTCGCGGATAATTCAACATAATGACTAAAAACATATTGTTTAGTAATGCATGCATTCCAGGGGACGTCCCATTGGATAAGCATTAGATCAGTTAACCAGTTGGTAAGCGATAAAACTGTTTCACTGGATGTAATTTGGTTTATTAGTTTAGGCAAGAAATAGTGACCCCCCCCCCTCACCATTATCTACCAAAACATTTATAGCGGCATGGGAGCCTCGAATCTGAAGAGCATTTTAAAATCCATGATCTACGACACCCAACATGCGAATTCGAGTTCACCCCCGCCCTACACCATGGTGCCAGTCTGGCACCAAAGCGGAAATACGTCGTAACATTGAACTTTCATCTATTAGTTTTTGTTGGCGGTCCGTCGAGGTTCACATCCGTATTCAAGGTGAAACGCAAAAAAAAAGAAAATAAAAAACACGAAATATGCGGTTTATGGTGTCCAGGCACCACGGTGGCACCACTATTAGTTCCATGGTGGTACAGAGAATAATTCATGGAAATCCGGAGGTATAATGAGAATTTTTCCTCAATTTCAAAGGTTGTGTACAATTAGTAAGCAGTAAAGGAACCGAAATATTGAAAAATCGGATATTTTATGAATATTATCCCCCACTTGCCCCCTCCCCTTGCGAATTTTGGTACTCGGGTGAAATTATGTACAACTCGGAAGTTATTTGAGTCAAACAAAAAAGAAACACACAAATCGGTTGGAAATTGAGGCCTGGGCAGAGTTTGCAGAGCCCGCAAACGCACGTTTTTTAAGCATTAACCCCCCCTTTCCCCCCCTTAAAAAGCAAAATTAAAAATTTCGGCGCCGTATTGCATAACTAGATAGTTTTCCGCGTCGAACAAAAAAAGAACCAGGAAAATCGGTTGAGTACTAAGGCCTGGGCAGACGACGCAAGATTTTGTCACACACACACACACACACATACACACACACACAGACATACACCTATGGTTTTTTCGCGGATTTGGATTCAGAATGGTCTAAAACGGATTACTGTGTGGTTATTTTTTTTTTTTCTGTTGAGTGTTGTCCAACTTCACCTCAGATCGATCGCATAAGGATGCCCGAGTCTTACTGTGGGACGTCCTAAAAATGAAGAAAGTAGAGAGGCTTTTGGGTCATTACTCTTTGGTTGCACAAATAACGTTGTTATCATGGAGAAAATCACCCTGCTTGGACTCTTGATAATAAAAAATGAATAAAAATTGTTGGAAAAATTATTTTTCTTGAGAATATTGGATAATATTGATAGTATGTGACACAAAAGTATCGATACTCGATATTTTAAAATATCGATACTTATGCTCAACGATACTTGGGATATCGATACTCGGATATGATACAGTATCGATACAAAATATCGATACTTTTATAACGATACGCATCCCTAATTTATTGATGATTAACTACCCGTCAGATAGTAAACATATGATAATGGTAGGTAATAATAATTGTAGGTGCCTCCACAGGTTTACGGAATCAGAACATCAAATAAAAAAAAAATTTTATTATAAGGTTTTACAGATTTTAGAGTATACAGGGTGTCCAAGTAACTACGCTCCCCCCACTTATTTTCTCTAATAGTGTAAGAAAAAAAAATCGGATTAACGCTATTCTTCATAATTTTTTGCGTAGAATTCAAAAATGACAAAATTGCGCAGTGCACAATCGCGCAACTATGCGCAATCATGATCAACTTTGGTTTTTCAAATGGGAACCCCCATTTTTTATTGCAGATTTGGATTCTACGTCAAATTTTATGAACATTTTACTTCGACAATTTTTTTATTTGGAGGCGCGCAGCCCGCTCAGCGAGCGCTCAAAGATGCGCAACCCAGGGATTGCGCCAAAGTTGAGATGAAGGTAAACCTCAAGTGCGGCACAATACTTAGCACTGTTTTTCTACGCTGAATCGCGTGGTGATATCCCTTTCATGATTTGATTTCATTTTACCGTATCTACAGCCGAAAAAGACACTTTTTGAGGAGGAAATCATCGATTTTCTTACGAAGGGTAATGATCATCCTAATAAAATGTAAAAAAATTAAATTTTTAAAATTGTAAAATAACGGGAAACTTCTACATAATTATCACAAAATGTTGCAAAATAATTTTCAGTCTTCTAAAAACATGATTGGATGAACAACGATTGAAACAATTAAGCGATAAACTCTTAATAATAACTCTTAATAAATTAAGAACTCTTAAATAAACTCTTAATAAATAATAACTCTTAATGTAAACTGTATTGTCTACCTGCACAAAGGAGTAATAATTCGAGAAGAAAACAATACTCGGAAAAGATTCCACGGAAAATCGATGATTTCCTCCTCAAAAAGTGACTTTTTCGGCTGTAGATACGGTAAAATGAAATCAAATCAAGAAAGGGATATCACCACGCGATTCAGCGTAGAAAAACAGTGCTAAGTGTTGTGCCGCACTTGAGGTTTCATCTCAACTTTGGCGCAATCTCTGGGTGGCGCATCTTTGAGCGCTCGCTGAGCGGGCTGCGCGCGTCCAAATAAAAAAGTTGTCGAAGTAAAATGTTCATAAAATTTGACTAGAATCCAAATCTGCAATAAAAAATGGGGGTTCCCATTTGAAAAACCAAAGTTGATCATGATTGCGCATAGTTGCGCGATTGCGCACTGCGCAATTTTGTCATTTTTGAATTCTACGCAAAAAATTATGAAGAATAGCGTTAATCCGATTTTTTTTCTTACACTATTAGAGAAAATAAGTGGGGGGAGCGTAGTTACTTGGACACCCTGTATAATACGACAATAGGATAGGTGATAATAAGGAAATTTCAAGTGAACATCCTTGTCTGTTTTTGTTCCTTTGCCTTCAGTTTTTTTTAAAACAAGGGCTTAGAGGCTAAAATGGCTAATTTTGGAATATTTTTGGGTTTTTCAAGATTTTGTTTTAAGCATAAGACTGTAATATATAACTAATTGAATGGTGCTGCGATTTGAAATTAAGTATTTTGGTTTATTATTATCAATAATGAACATTTGGAATCGACCAAGAAAAAATTTTTTCTAACACCCCCTCAAAATTTGGTGTTTTACGTTTCAAGGTACGTAGAATCCAAAAATCAAATAAAAATTTTGATGGACCTAATGTGACCCTGGACCGATTTTGATGAAATTTGGTATGTAGGCTCTATTTGGGGTCTAGTTGTGCCCCGAAGATTTTGGTTGATGTAGGTCACTTCTAAGGGTCGAAAAATAAATTTTGAAAACGCCCTAACTCAAAAAATTTAGACATAAAAGTAATGTTTTTCCATCAATTTAAGATAGTATAGAATTTTTAGAATTTTTTGAGACCACGAGGAGCTCTGTAGGACAAACCATTCGCTCCCTACGAGAATTTGAGGGTTGGACGTACGATAACCAGAAACACGAGTGTGAATCGCTAAACAGGACTAATCTCCGTTCAAATTTTAGCTGACCGAAATGCGATCGATGTTTTTCTCCATGTTGGATGGTTGGTGGATCATATAGACGAGTGATCTATATAGAAAAATATTAAACCATTGTGTAATAATTTGCAGCCTTTTTCAACCTAGGGCTTTGAGGCTAAAATGGCTAATTTTGAAATATTTTTGGGTTTTTCAAGATTTTGTTTTAAGCATAAGACTGTAATATATAACTAATTGAATGGTGCTGCGATTTGAAATTAAGTATTTTGGTTTATTATTATCAATAATGAACATTTGGAATCGACCAAGAAAAAATTTTTTCTAACACCCCCTCAAAATTTGGTGTTTTACGTTTCAAGGTACGTAGAATCCAAAAATCAAATAAAAATTTTGATGGACCTAATGTGACCCTGGACCGATTTTGATGAAATTTGGTATGTAGGCTCTATTTGGGGTCTAGTTGTGCCCCGAAGATTTTGGTTGATGTAGGTCACTTCTAAGGGTCGAAAAATAAATTTTGAAAACGCCCTAACTCAAAAAATTTAGACATAAAAGTAATGTTTTTCCATCAATTTAAGATAGTATAGAATTTTTAGAATTTTTTGAGACCACGAGGAGCTCTGTAGGACAAACCATTCGCTCCCTACGAGAATTTGAGGGTTGGACGTACGATAACCAGAAACACGAGTGTGAATCGCTAAACAGGACTAATCTCCGTTCAAATTTTAGCTGACCGAAATGCGATCGATGTTTTTCTCCATGTTGGATGGTTGGTGGATCATATAGACGAGTGATCTATATAGAAAAATATTAAACCATTGTGTAATAATTTGCAGCCTTTTTCAACCTAGGGCTTTGAGGCTAAAATGGCTAATTTTGAAATATTTTCGGGTTTTTCAAGATTTTGTTTTAAGCATAAGACGGTTACAACCAAAAGACTGCAATATGTAACTAATTATTTACGATTTGAAATTAAGTAGTTTTTCTACTGGAGGAGGTGTTGTTAAAGTGTTTACGAAAATATATTGATTTTTTTTTTTTTTTTTTTATAGTCTCCTCTGATGTTGCTTTGTAAGTTACAACAGGAAACAAGCCGAAAAAACACATATGTTTTGAAAATGGTGCTAAGTAAACTAATCGCCCCCTAACATTGCACCAAGTTTTGAACGCCTCTATGACAATAATTTTTTTTATTTGTAGAAACCAGAAGGTCATACAAACGTCAGTGCAAAAAATAATAATAAAATATATTTATATTCAACATTATAATATAGTAAAACACTATCACTTCGTCTGATGGACTTGATAACAAATAAAATTGAAAGTATATTAGTACAACTAGTTAATACTGGCCAAATTCATCCAATGAATACAGTTCGGCATCCAACAATGACGTAGTTAATGTACACCAAAAATTAGTTTTTCGACGTGGTTTTATCCGTTGGGTTCTGTAGATTTCAATACACCTGCATCATTTTAAATATTTCTTCAAGTACAAATTGGTCAAAACGCAGAGTGTGAAAGCTTTCATTTCTTCCAAATAAATTTGATTGTGAAGCGAAAATATGGTTGGTAGGTAGTGGCAACGGCAAAGCCGTGTTCTTCGCAGGCGAATGATCTGTACAGAAAAATAAAAAAGCTTTGTGAAATTACGTTTCAAGGCACGTAGAATCCAAAAATCGAATGAAAAAAATAGAGAGTTCCTAGTGGGTTTGGTTCGGCTTAGATCCGGCGCGCCGGAACCGGATCGTCCGCCATGTTTGTAATACGGCGCGCTGGATTGCCTCCTAGTGACGTATTCGACCGTAACAATACGGCGCCGTATTGGATACGGCGTGTTCTTATCACAATCCGGCGCCGGATTGAGAGCATGGAAGAAGTAAATCTTCCATGTTGAGAGTGTGTGTGTAATACGTCACGCCGTATCAAAAACCACTAGGAACTCTCTAATGTCTCCGATTCACAGAAGAACATTGAATCATGGTTATGTTTACTGAAAACGTATCCATTTTGCAATTATTATCTACGTACCGTATTGGAGAATCCGTCGTAACCATTCTCCAATACGGTACGTAGATAATAGAGAGTTCCTAGTGGTTTTTGATACGGCGTGACGTATTACACACACACTCTCAACATGGAAGATTTACTTCTTCCATGCTTTGGATTGTGATAAGAACACGCCGTATCCAATACGGCGCCGTATTGTTACGGTCGAATACGTCACTAGGAGGCAATCCAGCGCGCCGTATTACAAACATGGCGGACGATCCGGTTCCGGCGCGCCGGATCTAAGCCGAACCAAACCCACTAGGAACTCTCTAATAATTGTATTCTTATAACTAGCGGAACTAACCCCATTCGTTTAGTATCCATTTTGGTTTATTATTTTCAATAATGAACCTTTGGAATCGACCAAGAAAAAATATTTTTCTAACACCCCCTCAAAATTTGATGGTTTACGTTTCAAGGTAGGTAGAATCCAAAAATCGAATAAAAATTTGGCCGTCCGTCCGCGGCACTTTCCCCACTTAGCATTGACCGATTTTGATGAAATTTGGTATGTAGGCTCCATTTGGGGTCTAGTTGTGCCCCGAAGCTTTTGGTTGATGTAGGTCACTTCTAAGGGTTGAAATTTTGAAAACGTCCTAACTCAAAAAATTTTGATATAAAGGTATTGTTTTTCCATCAATTTAAGATAGTATAGAATTTTATGAGACCACCCAAAATTTTTTTCTTGGTCGATTCCAAAAGTTGTTTATTGAAAATAATAAACCAAAATTAGTCGAGGGAAGCCACCTTTAGTGGATTCGCGTGTGTTCTGTGGGTACCTCGGTAAGTCATGTCAAGTGTCACAACTGTCATTATAATACTCACCTTATGTTTTCCCATCGTTACTTTTCAGTTCTCCGGAGATCGTTGACGCATTTAGTTCCACCGCCGCGTTGACGACTGTGATGAGCACCTACCGCTTTTCTTGTAGAAAACAAAACCAGGAAAACCCTTTTTTTCGGATGAATGTGAAAAAGTCGCCGGGAGTCCGGCAATTACTGTCTCTTCCAAGCGATAAAATGGGCAGGTTCTCTTCGGTGAGCCCAATTACGGTATTTTAGGTTACGATCGCGTGTTGACTTTTGACAATTATAGTGGCTAACTGTAACATAGTCCGACTGAGCTGTGTGATTATTTTATGCGTGGTGAATAATTCCTCAGGGATTTCGACTTCCCCGCAATGCAGTGGATTCACCACACAAAATAGTCTGCTGATTTGGGGGGCAGAGAATCGTATTATATAGAAGATCCGATGCATTGTAGTTAATCTCAAAACATCAATTTATCGTAAGTTCAGCCCTCAAGTTCTTATGGGGAGTGAACGGTTGGTCCAACAGAGCTCCGGGTGGTCTCATTCGATTCTTAAAATTCAATGCTATCTTAAATTGATGGAAAAACAATACTAGAGCAATTTAAAAATTTCACTCTTATTTTTGAACCCTTGAAGTGACCGACATCAATCAAAAGCTTCGAGGCACAACTAGACCCCGAATGGAGCCTACATACCAAATTTCATCAAAATCGGTCAATGCTAAGTGGCAAAAGTGCCGCGTACGGCGGACGGACGGCCAAATTTTTATTCGATTTTGGTTTATTATTTTCAATAATGAACCTTTGGAATCGACCAAGAAAAAAAAATTTTTAACACCCCCTCAAAATTTGATGGTTTACGTTTCAAGGTACGTAGAATCCAAAAATCGAATAAAAATTTGGCCGTCCGTCCGCCGTACGCGGCACTTTTGCCACTTAGCATTGACGATTTTGATGAAATTTGGTATGTAGGCTCCATTTGGGGTCTAGTTGTGCCCCGAAGCTTTTGGTTGATGTAGGTCACTTCTAAGGGTTCCAAAATCAATTTTGAAATTTTGAAAACGCCCTAACTCAAAAAATTTTTATATAAAGGTATTGTTTTTCCTTCAATTTAAGATTCTATAGAATTTTTTTGAATTTTTTGAGACCACGCGGAGTTCTGTAGGACAAACCGTTCGCTCCCTACGAAAATTTAAGGGTTTATATTGAAATATATATATAAATAAATCAAAACACGAGTGTGAATCGCAAAAGAGGCCTAATCTCCGTTCAAATTAGAGCTGACCGAAATGCAATCAATAGTTGGTGATTTTGATTTTTTTTTTTTTGATTTTTTTTTTTTTTTTTCCTTCATATTGGATGGTTGGTGATTTTGTAGACGAGTGATCTATATAGAAAAATAATAAACCATTGTGTAATAATTTGCAGCGTTTTTTGGATTCTACGTACCTTGAAACGTAAACCAACAAATTTGAAGGGGGGAATTAAAATTTTTTTTGGTCGATTCCAAAGGTTCATTATTGAAAAAGTCCACTCATGCAGCATGAATTAAAAGCGAATTTTCAAAAAAATCTTTCAGTTTAAGGTATGGTTAAGAAAAGTAACAATGGCGTTGCAATTTCTTTTAGAAAGTTTTTTTTTTTACACGATTCTTGGTTCTTTCGATTTTCAGTATATTATATCAACATACTGTATGCACTGGGTATGCTTTGAAGATCTTAGGAGTCCATATTCATGTTCTACTCGTCTCCACAAACTCATAGAGTACCCACTCGGCTATTGTTGGTTTTTTTCGATTTTCAGTATACCTATCATACCAACATACTGTATGCACTCGGTATGCTTTGAAGATGTTAGGAGTCCATATTCACATTCTACTCGTCTCTACGAACTCATAGAGTACCCACTCGGCTACTGCATTTCTGAGTACAACAAATATACGCATGTTTTCATTACATATATGAATAGATACATACTTAATTTTGGAAAATTTTCATTTTTGAAAACGCATTGATATCAGAAATTTTCTGCTGAATCCGAATATACCATTTATTATCATGATTGTGAAGGTAATAACCACAAACAACGGGAAAAACCGTTTTGTTGAACTTTTTTTGAAATTTGGACCACTTTGGATTGTCCAAAATTTCTGGCTAACGAACTTGACCTTTTGTTTGTTGTTACGAAAATTTTGGCGAAAACTAAAAAAAAAAAGTTCTAAATAATTACTCAAGTTATCGTGCGGAATGACACATCGATACTTCAGGGATCGTTCCAGAATGTTCCAAAACGGATTTCAGTGAAAAATATTTTCGAAAAAGTCCATTCTAGAAATTTTGAGGCCATTGCAATACCTTCATTTTCCTTGAAAATGCGTTAATAACAATAAAGTTGAAATAAATGAAGTTATGACCATAATTTCCCCAGAAGTCGATTTAAAACAATTCTTGCAAGTGGGTGTGGCACATAGCTTCCTCGTATCCATAACCCGATTGTATAGATGATCCGATGCATAGTAGTTAATCTCAAAACATCAATTTCTAAGTACCTTTCACTACCCTCATAGGGGACCATCTACACGCTAATCTGGACAATCCTAGAAAATTTCATCAAATTCGGATGAAAAATGTAAATGTTATGGCTGTTACAAGGATTTTACGTATGCGCATGCGCAGAGGCTTCTGTAAATTTTAAGGCCTTGGTTTTCATTGGGGACCATCTACAACCTAATCCGCGTAATCCCTAAAAATGTCATCGAAATCGGATGAAAAATGTTGAAGTTATGGCTGTTACAAGGAATTCACGTTTGCGCATGCGCAGTGGCTACTAGGATGATGATTTTCATAGGGGACCGTCTACACACCAACCCGCACAATCCCTGAAAATTTCATCGAAATCGGACAATAACTTCGTATAGTTATGCCCGTTACTAGGATTTCATGACAGACACACAGACAGACAGACACGGAACCAAAATTGTTCAGGAAGGTCTAAAACGCAAAACGCGAGGAAAAATTTTGATTTTGGTGAACTTTTTTTTCCATCCTTGAAAAGTGAAAACATAGCTTCCTCTACCTTGGTAGACTCGGAAGCAATAATAGGTAAACCTCTGTGTAATAATTTGCAGCGTTTCAGATTCTACTTTCCTTGAATGTAAACCAACAAATTTTGGGGGAATTGAAAATTTGTTTTTCTTGGTCGATTCCAAAGGCTTATTATTGAAAATAATAAACCAAGATGTGTTGGTTCAATTAGGGTTAACCACTCACTACCACCGGTAGTGAGGGAGCGAAATGATGGAAATTCGAAGGCATAGCAACAGCGGCGGGGAGGGACGAGTCCCCGAAGGTACCAAACGTGTTGCCAAGCGGGGAACGTCGTCCCCTCCGCCCACCTCACGGAGATCAGCTGATGCAATAGCCCTTTGGTGGCTCCGCAGCCAATCCGACACCCGGAACGCTCCCCCCCTCCCCGCCCCGCGCCCTCGTCCACTCGCTCGGCATCGACCGCCTCCCCCTTCCCGCACCGCCCGGTGAAAACAGATGATAGGAAACCGGCTCTCGCTCTCACAGTCAGTGTCGGTCCGCCGTTGTCTTCCGGCTCGCACCGTCAGGAGATGTCGGTCGTCGGTTGCTAGTCTCGAAATTTCACCATCGAAACTCCAAATTCCCCTCGAAAACGTCCTTCCAGTGTCAAAAGTGTGATAAATCCCGTGCTTTAACGTTCATAATCCCACTGTGATACCCGGTTTGCAGCCAAAACACCCGTAAACCGTCATTTTTGATCGCAAAAACCAAATATTGTACCTACCAGTTTTACGTGTTGGTTTTTTTTCTTCTCAAATCCAGTGTTCGATCCGGCCTCACGATTCCGATCGCTAAAGGACCTCAACAATCCGGCGAAGGAGCCGTTCCCGAGGACATGGGACATCAGATCACCCACGTAAGTCCTCCAAAACCCAATTTTGTCGCAATTTTGTCAATTTTGGATGGATTTTGGATCGATGAGTGAAAATTTAAAAATGAAACGACTCAAACATTGAAGAAATTAGCTCGTATCAACAAATAACTCGTGATAACTCATCATGAGTACCCACCATACAGCATTAGTTATGTAGAATTATACAACATTATATTACAACATGGCCACCACAACATACGTGAGGAACAGGGTGATTCTCAAACTACGGGCCAATTTCGGCTGGTAAAACTTTCCATTTCGAACTTCATTCTAAAATTCTGGAAAAAATTGGGTACTTTCCTAGGGTAGCCTCAATCAAGAAAATACATCTTGCACAGATCAAACTCAATTTTTAACTACAGAAATTTAAAATTCCATATATTGGGACCACGGTAATTACAGAATCGGGCATGGTAATTACATTTTAGCTCCCTAAGTGATTGTATCGATTGCCATGTTATCATGAAGCCACGTGAGAGGTGTAAAATAAAAGAAAAAGACCCTTACGAAAATTTTTGTGAGTAATACAATTTATTCAACATAAAATTTCCTTATTTGAACAACGAAATATAAGAATAACGAAAATCTAATCTATATCACAAACAGAAAAAAATTCAAAAGACGCTTTATTTTTATTGAGTCCTAGTTTTTCATCAGGTACGAATAAAATCTGCTTGCCAGCAGTTCTCACTGTTTACTAATGAAATAATTATTGTCAGCGTTCAGGGCATTCAAACTATATTTTTGATTAAATCAGTCTCCTAATTTACAAATCACAGCTTTTAATAAGTCTCATTGACAGTTGCACCGGAATCTCTTAAAGTTAAAAGTTAGTAAACGTTGCACGGATGCCATGCACAGATATGAAAAAATTACATGTACTGCACCAAAATTCGAAAAAAATAATAATAAAATCAACTAGGAACAAAATTATAACTTACAACAGAGATCACTATCACGGATCAGCACTAATGATATAGGTAAGTTGGTAAAACAAAACGTATCTTTGTACTTCGAAAAATTTAGAGCTTGTTAAGTGGAACTCATACCAATATTATGAAAGAGAAAAAGAAACTTAAAGAGGTTGAACACCTACTCGCAAAATTACGAGCGAGCCTGCCATTTTCCAAGAAGGAAAACAATTTCTACTTAGAAAGTCGATGTATTTCCACTCTTCAACAAGCATGTGCCGTCTAGAAATAGGCTGAGGCGGGGATTTAAGAACATACAGCACCCCATTTTTTTCAACATTCTGCCTGTCTGGAATATCTGGCCAGAAGAAACTTTTATTTCCAATTGATCGTGCCATGAAGCTCACCATCAAGTTTTCACCTTGCACCTTCTCCACAATACCTGGGTACCAGTTTTGCTCGTATTGTACTGCCACCCAGGTACCCTCAGCTATAGAGGGGTTTTGGAACATTCGTGACATTCCAACTGTTGGGCGAACAGAGTTTGGCAAAGTTGAGGGCTCCACATCTTCAGCTGGCCGTAGTTCGTCAGGAACAGTATTATTTGTTTGAGACGTATCTATGCGGAAAACTCTCTGTATTCCCAAGTTGTAGTGGGCACACTGCATGCCAGGGGTACATTCAGTGCAGCTCAGTGAGTTGAAGTGGAGAGTGCTGGAATGTTTATTCCAAGTACACTGATGTACTTTCATGGTGCTTCTCACAGCTTTAATCAGAGTTGATACGGTAACTTTGTCATCTATTTCTTCCATGTCACTGTCGGTAATGACCATCAATTTAATGGCCGAGTCTTCTTTTCCAAGGGCATTCACAAAACTTTCCAGGTTACTGATATCGTTTCCCAGAGCAACAATGCGGTCCGCTGTTTGTTTGAGTGAGCCACCTATGCCATCTGCTGGACTCTTCCCATGTCCAGCCTCACTGTAATTCCATGTGATCTCGGTAATGCAAGGAAAAATCTCCGGTATGTACTTCCCTATTATGGTGAACATGGTTCTGTTGTTCTGTTGTTGTGTTGTTGTGTTTTTGAAATCTTAAGAATCAAGTATATTATTGAAAAACAGGGAAAAAAAATTTTGACCCTCCCGACCAAAAATCGACTTGTTGGTCCCCTTAAGTCAATTAGAACCTGTTGGTGAGCGAAAAAACACGCATTGTCATTTCGCTTCCTCCTGCACCAAACTGTTTCACTCAACGTAAATGACACGGGGGCGATGATATCCGTAGAGGAGTATCTACACTCAAATCCGCGCAATCCCAGAAAATACCATCAAAATCGGATGGAAAATGTGGAAATGATGGCTGCTACTAGGAAATTATCGTTTGCACATGCGCAGCGGCTATCAGTCCGGAGGCAATGATTTTCATGGGGGTCCCTCTTAGCTCTTCTTTCCCTCTCAGCTTCCCTCTTCTTTGCTAAGTTTCATCCCTTGATAGGTTTGATTTTGGTCTTCCCCGTGCCATGTTTCCAAACTCCACCACATCTGCACACAAAATAGTGGTGTGAAATGATGATAACACCTCAATGGTAATCACCATGGTCAGTATGTAATTACCATGTTTTTTACTGAATCCATGGTAATTACACATTTTTTCACATGGTATTTACAATTTCAAGTTCAAGTCAACATAATCTAGACAACGAAAAAATATATTGAGATGCCGTTTTTACTGTTGAGATCAGCTGTTCAAGCTCTTCAAGATGGAAGAAGAGAGGAAAAATGAAGTAAAACAATAACAAACTTAAAAGAAACCATGGTAATTTCAAGGCAAAATCTACGAACCTGATTCACAACAGTTGCGGTTGACTGCTCACTTCCAACCGACCGGATTCAGCCGAAATCTTCTAGATTTCAAGCAAGCAGGGTTGCCACCTACCACTAGTACAAAAAAAGTACCACAATCCCCACTTGTCTCGGCTAAACATCCCCTTTCCTTTTTTGCCATGGTAGTTACAAAAATTATTGGGACAAAATGTATTACCCTATCTACAATCACTGATCGTCGGAAATGAAAGTTTTCTTCTCATTTCTGATCAATTGAATCTTCCACTTGAGAGTTCTATAACTTTTGGGTGGAGAGTCCAGTGTTTCGATGCAATAGGACACATATGAAAAGGAAAATCATGTTTTGGGACAGCCACGGTAATTACAAATTGTGATTTTATTTGCATAAAAAATGCCTTTTTGCAGAATTTACAATCAATTGTTCAATAAGTTCTTGTAGATTAGCTCCCCCTAATACGAAGAGAAAAAAAAATACGAGTATGGGGTGATTAGTTAGCCAGGAATCTCATTCGGACTTGATATTGACCCGTAGTTTGAGAATCACCCAACAATGTTTGTGTAGGAAGGTACGAAGACGGAGCTGCGATGGCCGACTCGTCGAAATTACCAAAATGTGTCCCAAAACTCGTCGTCTTCCTCTTACAAATAAATCAATTTAAAAAAACCGAAACCTAAGACAAAAAAACTGCAAATTGTTACTTAAGGGGAAAGCACCAGTAGGGTAAAGGCACCAGTAGTAGACACTATTGTGAGACTCTTCCAGTAATTTTAGATGTAGTTCACTAATTTCCAATAAAATTTCCCTTTTTTTCTATATTTGTCCAACAGCACTCTTATTTGACCGAAATTCTTCCTAAAATAACTCACATTTAGGTCGTTTTTTGATAATTTTGGAGAACAAGTTTTTTCACCAATAGTAGACACTAGTGTGCCAGTAGTAGACAAGGAAACACACCAGTAGTTGACACTTCCTTAAATTAATATATTTTACGTATTTCTGATCAAATATGCACCCATATTCGCGGTTTTGAGCTATGAGCGCTTTTGGTTTATTATTTTCAATAATGAACCTTTGGAATCGACAAAAAAAAGTTAGAACCCCCTCAAAATTTGTTGGTTTACGTTTCAAGGTACGTAGAATCCAAAAATCGAATAAAAATTTGGCCGTCCGTCCGCCGTATGCGGCACTTTTGCCACTTAGCATTGACCGATTTTGATGAAATTTGGTATGTAGGCTCCATTTGGGGTCTAGTTGGGCCCCGAAGATTTTGGTTGATGTAAGTCACTTCTAAGGGTCAAAAAATTAATTTTGAAAATTTAAAAACGCCCTGACTCAAAAAATTTTGATATAAAGGTATTGTTTTTCCATCAATTTAAGATAGTATAGAATTTTAAAAATTTTTTGAGACCACGCGGAGCTCTGTAGGAAAAAACGATCGCTCCCTACGAGAATTCAAGGGTTGGACGTACGATAAATCAGAAACACGAGTGTGAATCGCAAATGAGGCCTAATCTCCGTTCAAATTTTAGCGTTCATAATTTGCAGCGTTTTCCGAATAATTCCACATTTTCCCCTTCACAGTTGGCATGGCTGTGCTACTGTAAACAACGTTAAACATGAGTCAAAGCACCAGAACCTTCACAATAAATTTCTTCCTTAGATAGGTAACATCACAATTTTCTGGTTCCAGTAGTAGACACCCCTGTCTACTACTGGAACCAGTCATTTCCCGGCAAAAACTCAAGCATCCTCGTGTTCACAATTGAAATACGAATAAGTTTTAATAATGTTCTAAAAAGCAGAGGAAAAACCAGTAGTAGACACGAATGTCTACTACTGGAAAGGACGCGTTATCAATGACCCAATAGTAGACAGTCTCTGTTTGAACGAAATTATAAAATATTAACCAAAATAAACATCGCAACTGTGGAGGAAATACATGAAATAGCACGTAGAAATCAAATTGGTGCAGACTATATGTAAAAACTGATTAAGAACGTCATAAAACCAAACTTACCTCCTTTGCAGATGTGGCAATAACAGCACCTCAAACTAAGCCGCGTTAACAGATGCTCTATTATTCTTCTATGGCTGACTTGATGATCAATGTCTTTCTGGTGGGAACGCAGCAGATGATATTATTTAAATTGGTGCCAATTTCAAACCTTTTTGATGAGCTGGGTTCTTATTTTTTTCAAGTTAAAGTTCAAGTGTCTACTTTTGGTGCAGTGTCTACTACTGGTACATTTACCCTAGTGGACATGTTAAGAAAATCGTGTGCGTTTTTTTGTGTTTCCTCATGCATTTTTAGCTTTAAAACTGTTTTTTGGGTGTCTGCATGTTCTTCAGACATTTTTCATTGATTTTAATCGATGAAATCACAAATTTAAAATTTTTTTGAAGAAATAGAGTCAAAATTCGTGGAATAATAGAATACACCAGTAGTGGACAGCTAAAATTGTTGAATGTAGATGTAGTGGACACTTGATGACCCAGTAGTGGACACGTGCTATATATCAACAAGACAATGTAAAATTTGGTTCATAATCTTGTATAATCATTTATTCAATCATACAAACACATGGAACAAATTGTTGCAAGGCACTGAAATCACAAATTTTAAAATATGCGTGAGATAAATTGTTTTACGAGAACCCGTTTCTTGCAATCCATCCCTTATCGCCTGATCTAATTGTTCTTGGGAGTAATTTTGAATTTTCTTTTCTCGCATCCCTCCTCTTTTCTTCTGTGCTTCATTTTTGCTATGGAAGAAAGTAAAAATAAACAATCAATAGAAAATCCCAAAAAAATGCCATTCAAATAGAAGAATAAAGTGAGCACTAGTAGAGGACAGTACATGTACTAGTAGAGGATACCTCTGTACTAGTAGTGGACATCTCTTGTACTAGTAGAGGACACCCCTGTCCGACTCTGGTCCGCAACATTAGATTCATTTGAAAATCGTATCGTGAGCTAGTAGCAATGTAAATGGATAAGTGGCAAACAAAAAAAATAACCTCTCTCGAAAAGGGAAGATGCGCCAGTAGTGAACAGTGGTGTCCACTACTAGAGCATCCAACATTTTCGCTGCACTAGAAGCGGACATGCTTAAAAAGCTCAATTTACCAACATAAACGAAGTTAAGCGGCCGGAAAATCATCTAATTAGTTACTGAAGTTATTATTCAAACCAATGGGCACAAATATTTGAAGATTATGAATATTTCTTAAACTTACCTTCTTTTCCTTAGCATTTTTCACTACGTCCTGCACGAAGTCACTACACTCACTGACTGGTTATTTTGATGCTGAGTAATTGTTTTTCACCTTAACCCTAACGTCTTCTTCTTGTTCTTCACGTTTAATCGGATATTACTTTAGTGAATCCAAAAAGGATCAAGTGCCCAGCTCAACCCAAATCCTTATTCTACAACTTTTTTTCCAAAGTGTCCACTACTGGTACAGTGTCCACTATTGATGCTTTCCCCTTACTCAAAAGTTTAATATTTTTGTCTAATTTTCAACAAAAAAAAATAAGCTATTGCAATAGCCTCAACAGTTCTAGAATGGACTTTTCTGAATTTCTGAAAAGAAATCCGTTTTAAAGCATTCTGAAGCAATCCCTGAAATTTTTTTCAAAACTCATCTGTAGGTACTCGTATGTGTGTTTGTGTAATGAGGAATTTCACCGATTTCTGTTTGCATTTTTCCTGAATAGTTAATGGTGTGGGATAGATGAAAATCGGGCTGATTTTGGAAAATAAGTCTCCTGTTATTTTTGGGAGACAGTCAAAATTTTTTATTTCAAAACTAACCGGGAAAACAGACGTCCAGCGGGAATGCTCGCTGATTGGGTTGTTTGAATCGCCGTCTCCTCCCAGTGTTTCCCATTGGGACAACAAAATCGTGTTTTCTAAGAGAAAAGTTATCAAACAAAAACAGAGGAAACCTAATTTTCCCCATCTCGCTTTTTCTATTTTTTTCTTCAGTTTTTCCATTTCGAACTTTACTGTTTCATGAAATTTTGCATCTGGGGACTATGGATTTCTCGATCTTAGCGCTTCAAGCGGCCGTAAATGAACTATTCCAGCATGACGTCATTTTCCCGGTTTTTTAAACATTCGTATTTTCTACACTGTTTTGTTTATTCGTAAATTAGGAAGTTCGGGCTGAAAGTTTGCCTTAGGGGGTTTTTCGAGGTGCTGAATCCGATTTTGGGGTAAAAAATAGGAAATTCCGACATGGTGAAATTCCTCATTCTGTGTCGCTGCCACAGCAACACTGGCTATCTGATTTTTGCCAACTTTTCAGGAGAGCGATAAAACTGGTTTTAAATAACAGAGGCTAACTACATCAAGAGTGGACAATAACATAAGCTATCTGCACTAAAAACTTTTATCACCTCAAAACCAAATTTTTCATCCGAATTCAGTGAAATCAATGCTCAAATATTGATAATCGAACTTCATTCTTCCCGAAATGGGTGAAAAAGTAGAAATTATTGCATTTAATCATCATGAAAACCAATGGCGTGGTCACATGAGGTAGGAGATTGTTAGGTAAAAACATGTAGATAGCCACTGTTTCCGAACTAAAATCACTTAGTCAGTGTTGCCTTTTTCGTGATAGCGGGGTCAGTGTTGCCAATAGCAAAAAACCGACTTCACCAATCGATCCAGCACTTAAGAAACCGTCAAAACCTGAAAATCGCCAAAATGTCACTTAGCCAGTGTTGCTGTGGCAGCGACGATATAATAATTTGTGCTAAATAACTTACCAACCCAGCACTTTTAGTTAGTGCCAAGTGTTTCATAAGGTAATTCAGAATCACTAAACAGGAATCAACTTGATTAGAGAAAGGCGCCTACTGAACAAAAACTTGCTGCGACCTTTCAAAATGTCACTCATAGCTCGAATGTCAGTGAGGGAGCCCATTGTAGATCGAGTGATCCACAACCTTGGAAACAGCCGATTTGGCCGATTAAAATTCATTAGTAACGAAAGACGCTGCAAATTATTACAAAAAGGTTTATTATTTGTCTATATAGGCCACTCGATTGTAAAGAAGTTGGCTTTGCCATTGTTACCACCAACCAACCATGAATATTACCGACCTTCCACGGACCTACAGCGATCGGATTTTGGTCAGCTAAAATTTGAATGGAGATTAGGCCTCTTTTGCGATTCACTCTCGTGTTTCTGATTTATCGTAAGTCCAACCCTCAAGTTCTCGTAGGGAACGAACGGTTTGTCCTTCAGGGCTCCGCGTGGTCTCAATAAATTCTAAAAATTCTATACTATCTTAATTTGATGGAAAAATAATACCTTTACATCAAAATTTTTTGAGTTGGGGCGTTTTCAAAATTTCAAAATTCATTTTTGAACCCTTAGAAGTGACCTACATCAACCAGAATCGTTGGAGCACAACTAGACCCCAAATGGAGCCTACGGGCGGAAAACGTTTTTATTCGATTTTTAGATTCTACGGATTCCTTGGAACGTAAATCAACAAATTGTGAGAGGTGAGGGGGGGGGGGTGTGTTTAAAAAAATTTTCCTTGGTCGATTCCAAAGGTTTGTTATTGAAAATAATAAACCAAAAAGGCAAACTTCTGGAACCCCAGAGAGCATGCATCTTAATGCAATCAAACAAGTGCTATGCTTTTCAGGTACGTAATTTGCTCCTCAATCAAATTTTTATGAAACTCTTCATTGTACCAAGTAATAAATTATTAAGTCATTGAGTCATTATTCATTGGGTTTTATTCACTTTGTATCGTATGATATACAATAATAAGTGTTTCTTATGATTTAGGGTGATGTAATCGTCATTTATGTAAAACAAGTCGTCATATGACGCTTGCGGGTTACTCAGGGTACCGAACCCCCAACATAAGACATAACATTCGAAAAAAACTAAAAAATTCC